>JAINUW010000199.1:0-156149 GCA_020205615.1 Panax quinquefolius | reverse complement strand
AACAAAAAGAATATTCCCCACCAAACTAATATTTTATAACAACTTGCATACTTTCAAAAAATTTATAAATATTACCCACAACTATAATATTATATCAAATTTATTCCATAATATTCAAAATAATATTTATAGAAAAATTCATCTTTATTTATAAAAATTTGGGGTCTTACGAAACCCTAGCCTCTATTTATAGAAGATTTCTAACTTAGCACTTTCTTAGTGTGAAAAGGCAAGTGGCTCGACGACTAATGATGTGAAAAGAAAAGTGGTTTGACGCTTTGTAATGTGAAAAACGACAAGTGGTTCGGCGCTGTAATGTGAAACGACAAGTGGTTCGGCAGCGCGTAATGTGAAACGACAAGTGGTTCGATCGTCCGGTAAAGGTAATTACTATTAACGAAGGTAAATACTATCGACGAAGGTAAATATTATTCACAAGGGTAATTACTTATCGACGAAGGTAATTAATTACTATCGACGAAGGTAAATAATATTGACGAAGAGACTTCTTAGATGATGACATATAGAGCCTCCCATAAAATAATCAAACTTACCACAAATCATTTTTTTTTCATCAACACATATTTAATCTTTCAACAATTATTAATCATTTATAACTTGTCGTCTCAATTATTGATTTAATACTATAACATATTATACGTATTAATCTAATGTGACAATAATTGAATCAATAATATAAGAGATATGATGCAGTGATTATCAGAGTAATAATTGAGCATACCGAAAGTGACTTCTCACGTAAAGCATCAATAATCAATATCGTGTCTACTACTATACAACTACGCCAGACATCGTTTTTTACTACCGGTAGTTCAACGCTTTTTAACGGTAACACCTCTGCCGTTATTTTTATAGAAAGATAATTTTGTCGTTTTCTAACTACGACAATACTTAGTTAATGGGGTCCACTAATGATTGAGTAGTCGTCATTTAATATTCCCCAAACAAAGAATATTCCCCACTAAACGAATATTTTATAACAACTTGCATACTTTGCAAAAATTTATAAATATTACCCACAACTATAACATTATATCAAATTTATTCCATAATATTCAAAAATAATATTTATAGAAAAATTCATCTTTATTTATAAAAAGTCGGGTCTTATATAAAATCAATATTTTCCTCATCATATAAATCAATAATTAATTATTCACAAATAATATTACAGAATCACAAGATCTTGTGAACGGTAGTTCTCCTGTGAAAGAGGGCTTTCCAATAAGAATTTCTCTTCTTCTTGCCAATGATTAGGTGACCAAACCTCTCCTGATGTAACTTTCTAGACATTGCCAATAATGTTATCTAATAATATTATTCGAGATAATATGAATTATTGCTTCGATAATGGAAAATAACTTGTAATGACAATTTATCAAACAACGGTAATATAAAATATCAATACAAAGAATTATTGAATCAATAAAATAAAATATTGAATAAGAATTACTTTATGTAATAATTATTGAGTAGTGTCTTCTTACGTAAGAATCAATAATTGGTGCAATACTGAGTATCTTCTTTATTCAACAACGCGTATTAGTGTGTTTTAACCACCGGGTATTCCAACATACATAATTCTGTAATAACTACGCCAATTATTTATAAACAACTTATATTTGCTCGCTTTCTTCATCCAATCGCTTTCCAGTTATGGGCCATTAAAATCATCATACAAGCCAGCATTTAATATTCCCGACAATGAGAATATTCCATGACCAAAGCGAATATTCCTCGAATGACAATGAATATTTTATAACCACTTCGCTTATTCGAAATATTTGCGTATTTTACCCATAACTATCCACATTAATCAAATCAACCCTTACTATTTCAAAATAATAAATAAAGGAAATTCCTTTTTATTTAAAAAATTTCGGGGTCTTACATTAGTAATAGTTAGTAAAATAAAATTTGAGAGATTTTATAAAGTGATTTATCGATTAATTAAATTCTAGACTCATATCAAAAGTAAAATTTGTCTTATTATATAAATTAGCTAAGTGACCTCGCAAAGCAATTTGAGTTTGTTTTTTAAATAAAATTATTTTTTAATTTTTATTTATCTTATATATAATGATTATAAAATATTTTAAAATTTTAAAATTAAATTAGTATTACTATTAGAATAACTACAAAGGTTAACCAGACACTTATGATTATAAAGGACTCACAATTGAGTTTAGTAATGTGTTTATTTCTTGTTATTTTAATTTAGTATTTAGTTTTTTATAATTTTAAATATGATATTTTGTTTTTTGTTTCAATCTTTTGAACTAATATATATATTTTTTGAATTGACAATGAGTATAACCTAAAAACTCAAACTTGATATTTAAGAAAATTTTATATAAAATAAAATTGTTGTATAATAATAAGTAATCATCATAGTTTTTAGTTTTAAAAGTAACAAATTTAATAACATAAGGGCGATTTTTAATAAAATTAATTAACTACAGATTTCCTGCTTGAAATAAATTTGGTAACTAGACTTTAACAACTAATATATTTTGTAATATATATTACTTTTTAAATATTAATTATTATTCCCCAATATTTTTCTACACTATTAATATATAGTCATTTAGGAATAAAACTTTACATAATAATGACTTTTAGTTTTAAAATTTAACTAAATTTTATTCACAGTAATATATAAGTTTACATAATAATGTCGTCTATATGAAATAAATCTGGTAACTAAATTTTAATCATTAAAATATTTTATAACATATAATATATTTTTTAATATTAATCATAATATGTTTTCTATATTTATAATATTTAGTTCTTTAAAATCCAAAGTTAAATAATGTAAAATTTTAGGCATGGTTTTAAAATTAAAATTTATTTTATGCTAAGTAATTATTAATTGCATATAACTTAATTTAGTTTCATTGATCCATAATCTATTATTAACTTTAATGATATTATGCTATTATCATGTTCTATCAGGTTAGAAGTAAATAATTGCATAATCAAACCAAATGTCATGTATACGAAAAAAGTCCTATTAAGTTTGGGTATTTTTTAGTAGTTATTTGGAACATTTTATAACTATTTTAAAATATAAATTATATCAAGAAGATAGGGTATCAGTTGACCTTCTCCTCCCTCCTCCCCTAATTAATTTATATCTATCAGATTCGATCTGAACATGGTTCGTGGTCGGAGATCAGGTTCCGGTCACTCTCATTCTTGGAGCTCCACCTCGGATTACACCAGTTAGCAAAGACTTTACCTTTTTAACTATATTTTAATTAATTAATGATACTATGCTTTTGCTTTGTATATCCTCCGGCTTCTACCTCTATATTCTTCAATTTTGATCTAAGGGAATTGGTGGATCCGAGGGAAAAGTGATGCTTGATATTAGCATAACTCTTTTGATTTTTTTTAATTTCCCATCTCAGAAATCAACACGTCCTGACACTAAATTTCATGTGCATTCATTATCATTAGTTTTGGAACAAAATTATATGATTTTGGATTGCAGAGTTGATTCTTTTTCTTCCCACAGGTTGTTCCAATTACTAATTTTTGTTCTGGTTACTTTGTTGTCTTGTATGCATGTGAAGGCAAGCCTCAGAACCCTTCTCGGTGGTATTATCTGTCTAAGCCTGCTACCAACGGTGCTCCTTAATTTCCCTCTTTATGATTTATTTCCCTTTTATTTTGAGGTGTTGCATTTATTATGCTGGGATGAGGAAAAATTCAGTTTAGCGAGTTTTATGTTGCGATGAGGAAAGATTCAGTTTCTTCTCTTGTCTATGTATCCTTTCAATGGTTATAACACATAAAATTGATAGTATTTTTGTTGTATGATTTAGTAATTTGGGTATTAAAATTACATCTCTTGCTTGATGTCTGTGTGGAGATTAAAATCTACTACTGACTATTTTAATCATCCTGGAACCACATGAACTGGATGAACTCTTAGTATAACTTGTTTGATAAAGGCGGTTCATGTCAGTTGCATTTCTTTTTTTGTTACAGATAGATGTTGTGTTTGACTTTATTTATTATTTTGGTTTCTGCAAAGGTTTCTGCAAAGGTGCCAGCATTCGTCAAGAGCAGCATTCCAACAACTATACAGAGTATGAATGCGAGAGTCACTTACAACATTATGAAAAAGTAAATATCTACTTACATAAGGCTATACCGATGTTTCAACTTTACATAATCTTAAATTATTTAAAAAATCTTAAACCTTTATATCTTTAACAAATCTTTTTTCAAGGAAACTGCAATCTCGTTTATGTCTTTTACTGTGTGATTTATGATATTATTTAGATCTTGAATAAGTAAACTAGCATCCATGAATTGAGATAATTTGTAGTCGCATTCTAAAAGTCTAGGTTTTAAGCATGAGAGTGTGCATTTGGGTTTGGGACGGGCTACTTCAACTTAAAGAAATAGTGTATTAAAGTACAAGTCACTCTTAGGATCATGTGTGAATGGTGGTATTATTGGGTATCGATTCTTATGTTTGGGTATCTATATCAGTAAACTCTGCCAGCGTATGATTTATGCTTTTAGCAGGTGACTTCGTGTGGGCTCCTTTATTGGAAATAAGAGTTGTTAATAATAATCTCAATTTTGATTGGTTTATGTGAGATATATTAAAAATGACACGTTTATAGTGGCAACACTTGTCAAGCTAGCTATTGGATATCTGATCTAGTTTAAGTTAGTTCTTTTAAGCACAAATTGATTTTTCTGATGGTTTCTGGTTTTCAAGCTTTTGTGATATATATGATGTCTTTCTCTATAAAACTTAAGAGGTTCATATGTTTCCTTTGTAAAATATTTTCTCGTAATTTATAGTTGCTTCTTCATTGTTCAATTTGATATTCCTTTTTTCTACTTGAAAGCTCATGCAGATAGAAATACTTGTATTCCTTTCTTTTCTTTATTTTAGTTTTACTTTATTTATGCAGATGGTGCAAAAGTATGGAAGAGACCACTTGGCTTCGACCACAATTCGCAAGTTATTGATTAATGAATGTGGTATGTTGTTCTGAGACTCTCAAAGGTATAGTAAAAAAAACTAATAGCTCTTTTCCACTAACAGAGACTGTTTGAGCATATCGATCAAGGTGTTTTTATTGCGTTAGGGTTAAGGTGTTTGGGTATTGCAAGGGTTAAGGTGTTTGGGTATTGCATTTGGTTTTGTATGAAGTGGAGTAGATGACATTCAGTCTTCATGCCATCACAATAGCATCAGAAACATGTAACTTTTTGGTTCATATGATTGTTCTCATCTTCTTTTCTTTACCACACTTAGCTCCCTAAAATAGAATCTGTTGCAATCTTTGTGTCACGTTATGAACTTGTAGATTGTAGATGTTCTGTTCACTGAACCTGTCTTCAGTACACGTGTTGAGGCTTCTCTCTAGAGCTCATGAGTTTAAAGTTTCAATTCTTTGCGGACATGTTTTTGCTATTTTTTTGTTTCCAGTATACTATATATTATATATAGCAACACGTATTTGCATGTATAGTTGGCTTGCGTGACCTCACAAATTATTTTGTGACATGTCCCGTATAGTTAATTAATCTATCTATTTGAAGAAATTTCAAAAAAGAAGATAAAAATAGGTATCTATTTTATTTTTTTTAATCTCATGTTTAGACCTTTCAAAAATGACATTATGTGATATAACAATGAATTGAGGGGGAAGGTCACATCACTTTACTATTTCTTTTTTGTTGTTTGTGTGCGTGCTTGTGTGTGTGAGAGTGGAAGGGGGAAGTTGATTAGGGAGGAGGGAGGAGGGAGGAGGGAGGAGGACGGGAGTGATTGGTCAATTTTTTGACTAATCTATAAAATTTCACAGACGTGAGTAAACTTGGTTTTATCTTTGTTTGTTAAGGAGGCCAACTTAGAAATCATTTTGTTTACGACTTAATGCATCTAAATGACTTATGGTGCAGAATCGATTCATCATTCAATGCATTTTGGTTTGAATAAAATGATCTTAATGGTTTGAATCGGTAAGCCCAACTAATGTAATCGAATAAGTTGCCATTTTTATCCTGAATCAACCCTAAGCCCACTAAATGGATTCTTTACACAAGTTCTTGCTCTTTCACTCCAATTGATCCCGATGGGTGCACGAATTTGAAGAAGATCCCATGAAAAGACCGAGGAAGAAAGAGGGGCGAAGGATTGAATCATACATAGATTAATCCCTTAAAAAATCGCAGACATGCATGATACATGAACGCTTAGACCAACCCAATTGAGAGATTACCCGATTTCTCTCAATTCCTTCACTATTGATTGTTTCACTCAGATTTTGATCGGTGGGGATCAAAAAAGCAGGGAGAACAAATAGGCAATTATGGGAAAACTAATTACGATTTCTCTCTCTTGTTTGATTCAAACGATTCTATTCTTTAGGTTTCTCTCTCTAAAAATACAGCCTAAAATGATCAAGAAGAGAAAAGTGGTCGGTGGAGGAGAAAGAATAAAGTTATTTGGAAATTTCTTCGCTGTGAAACAAAGGGAAGGATTTTAGCTAACCTTATTTTTTTGATTTTTTTTAGAGTGTTACTTTGTTTGCTACTTGAGGTATAGTCAACATTTCTTTATAGTTAGTAATAAATATTGTATTAAACTTATTTTTTAGTACATTCGTACTTGTATACTTGTTCAACTTACTTCAGAGGTGTAAAATAGTAAAAATTGTTTTTCAGATATTTCATACATATCAATTATCAAACAACTTTTTTCATTCAGTATTCAAAATTTTGTTTCATTCAACTCATTCAGATTGGTTAAACATTCAGAACTGTTTCATTTAGTTTTATCAAACAACCCCTTAAATTTTTTATAAGTTACATGAACAAATTACATTTCTGAAACTAATGTTGCATTGTAACTTTTGGAAGACTTATTTTTAGGTTTCATCAACACTCCCACGTCGGGTAAAACCTAAGGGAAAGCCAAACCTACACCTCAAATGATATAGGGTTTGAACATCACCAAATTTTTTGAACCTTCATAATTTATGGATTTAATTTCGAAACAGTTGCAGTTCAAGCAAAATGGGCCTATTCGACACAAATTAGTAATAATGGCTTTTGGTTGTTATACATTACCCTGTTATTACTTATTCCTTTTACTTTGCTATTGTTTTACACTTATTATTTTTATGATATGGTGTGGAGCTCTAACCTGCACATAATGTTTGGCAACGAATGTCCCTGCTGTAATTATTTCTCTTTTTAATGCTATAACATATAAGTTTGGTTAAATATATTTGTCAATAAATATCGAATGGAACAGGGGTTATGATACTGGGAGTACACATTTATTGCTATGCTATTTTTGTTTAGAATTGTATCAAGTATTTGATGGTAGTAAACAAATTTGATCAAGTTCAGTATTGTATTTTGAAACAATTGTATTCTATATCAAATTTCACCATTAATAAAATCTCAATGAAGGGTCGTTTCACATTATATATATATATCATTGGCATTTGTTGGGTCAAGTTATTCTATTTACAATTATTTTAACGTGTGTGGTAAAGGTGGTTCATGTCTATATTATTCTTGTAACAGATAAATGTTGTATTTGACTTACTTTATTGCTTTGGTTTCGCATAGGTGCCTATGTTGATCCCGACGTACCTTCAAGAGTTCCTCAAGATCAACGTGAAAAATATAGCCGACGTGATTGCGAGAGTCACTTGCAAAAATATGAAGAAGTAAATATCCTCTTCTTTAGGGCTGTAAACGAACATATTCTGACCGAATACAGTGATATCCGTATCCGGAAAAAAAATTTATCCGTAGATTTCTTTAGGTACCATTCGAAGTCGATATTCGAAAAACTATTCAAATTCAAATATTATCCGTTTCCGAATAACTATCCGAATTTATTGCCATAATTAATTAAAATTAGTAAATAAATAATTAAAAATTAAAAAAATACTATAATGATATTAATATAACATAGCACACTAAACAACCATATGATTTAATTATAAAATTCAGATGGAAAAAAAGTTAATCACTCTATTTAATAAAATTTCTTTATAAAAGATATTAAAAAAATATTATAATTTTATAATAAGACCCATTCTTTGCTTGGAATTACGATACAGAGTATCCGATATACATTATTCGATAAATATGTTGGCGGATAGATGTTAAATGTGATATGAATATACATATATTTATATTCGTATCCGTTTATTTACGAATATCTCTAATTGAATACTGAATAATATCTTTTATGTCAAATACGAATAATATATGCTTTAAAACGAATATGATCACGAACTAATATCCTATTTTTCGATTAACATTTACAACCCTACTCTTTTTAATGATGCTTTACCAATTGTTTCAACTAGTCATAATCATAAATTATTTAAAAATCTTAAACCTCTAGCTCATCATCAAATCTAAGTAAGCAAACTGCATATGTTGCTAATTTATTTTACGAAGTCACGGTTTACGATGTTGTTTAATTCTTAAATAATGAGGCATAGTGTCCATGAATTGAGACATGGTTCAAAGTATCAACTTATCAGCGTATCGGTTGGTGTCCAACCGCAACTTTGACACTAATCACAAAATTAGGAATTATTAATTTTCGCAGAGAAATTTAACAACTTCGGTGTAACATAGTTGTTTTAATCCGGATAAAGGAGAAATCACTACATGTGCGGTTTCGACTAAATAAAGGAGAAATCATATGCGTATCTATATAGCACCTAATAAAGTATTACTTCAAAAATAAATTTAGAAAATGTACTTGATATATAATTAGTTGAGCTAAATTGCACTTAAATTCTCATTAAATTGTACCTATATAGTACTTAGTTATGCACAACTTGAAAAAAATTGCACTTCAAGTATACTTGGTAAAGTTAAATTGTACTTAAATATATAGAACATGTGTGCTCAACCATTTGAGCTAAGACAACATCAATATCAACTTTATTCAAATGTAAAATTGATTAAACATATTTGCGAGATGTCCTGTTTTGTCATTTGGGCGCCTTTATATGCACTACATAATGTTTTTGTAAACTTAATTGATTCATCTTGTTATTCTTATTATTTGGATTTTTTTTACTTTAAGCTCCTAACTAGCTAATGATGCATATTGCTCTTAAACTGATACGAAACCAATTCGAGTCAAAAATAACTTTCCTAAACATAGACCGCTGCCACAACTTTGAACCATGAGTCATAATCTGGTCAAAATGGTCTAGGTATTACTCCCAAGGTATTTTACTTTGGGACAAGCTACTTCAAATTAAAGACTAAGGTATTAATGTACATGTTAATGATATGATCATGTGTGAATGGTGGTATAATAGTGGGAATTGATTAGTATATTTAGGTATCTATGCCAATAAACTCTCTTGGCGTGGGATTTTATGCTTTTAGCAGGTGATTTTTCCTAGGACCCTTTAATGGAGATAAGAGCAGTTAATCTCAATTGATTTGGTTTTCATTTGAGAACTATTAAATCAAATGTTTATTGTGACGGACTTATCAAGCCAGCTATTGGGTATCTGCCCAAGTTTAAATTAGTTTTGTTAATAGACATCCCTTTAGAACAATTTGAGTCATCTTATCTATGTTGTTTTCACGATTTTGTGTTTGTTTCAAATAAGTGAAGTGTCTTTCTCTATAAATTTTACAAGACTATATATGAAATATATACCTTTGCAAAATCTTTGCTCATAATTTATAGTTTCTTACAGATGAATTACTTTTCTTTTTCTACATGAAAGCTCAAGTAGAAAAAATAAAAGTTTTTCTTTCATTTTCTTTACCGTAATTTTACTTTTTTCATCGATTACTACTAACATATGGAAGAGACAACATGGCATCGACCACAATTAGCGAGATGTTGATTGATGAATGTGGTATGTTGTTTTGAAACTGTAAAATTTAAAAATATAACTACCTCCATTACCACAAAAACAGTCGTGTTTTGACTTATTTAAGTCAAGTTGTATAGTGCTAAAATTTTAGATTGATATAAATTCGTTTTATTTTACTTGATGCAGTCTTAATTTTTCAAAATTATTAAATTGAAATAATTACAAAAGTTTTTTGTTTTAGTCTGTCGACTATGTTTTTCTTGTATTAAAATGCTCTATTGAAGTTCAATCAGTTTAGTAAGAATACTTTCATTGTTAATCTGATAACTTTAAAATGTTTAACTTCACTAAGAATTCCACAACTAAGAAAAAGTGCTTTTGTAGTCCAAATCTAGAGTATTGTATTGCAAAACGCAATTAATTTAATTGGTTTATCCATGATGAATTGAAAATGTCCTTATAATAATCTTGGTTGGTAATCCTTCCAAATCTAGATCATCTCATTCTTTAATTTAATCATAATATTATGATAATCACATAATATCGACTTTCTTTTTAATAATTTAAACATGTCAATACAAACAGTCCCGTACTTTCCAGAGGTTGTGAACTTGTGATAGAGATTTGTCGACTTCAAAAGGCAAAATAGGACTCTTTGATGAAGTGAGGAAGTAATAAAAAGGACAAATTTGCACGTTTTAAATGGTCCCAAATTTAGGATCAAGTTATTCTATTTACAGATATTATAACTCGTTTGGTAAAAGGTGGTTCATGTCTACAACATTTCTTTCTTGTGACAGGATTAATGTTGTGTTTGACTTTACTTTTTGTTTTGGTTTCTGCTTAGGTGCCTATGTTGATCCTGACAAACCTTCAAGCCTTCCTAAAGGAAGGCGTTACAGGCCCACACAATTTCAGTGCAAGCTTCACTTACAAAAATTTGAAGAAGTAAATATCCTCTTTATAGTAATGCTGTGCCGATGTTTCAACTGTACAAATTGTAAAATATCTAATAAAAACTTAAACCCGCAGTTCATCACTGAATATTTTTTGTCAAACTGCAAATCTTTTACTACGTGACTTATGATATTGTTTAGATCTTTGATAAGTAGGCATAGTGTCCGTGAATCAAAAGATCATTTGTAGTAGCATTATCTGGTCAAGCGCTAGATGTCTTTAAGCGTGAGAGTTTGCATTCGAGTTTGGAATGGGTTACTTCAACTTAAAAAATGGGGTGCAGATGTTGAAACCACTCATAGGACCATGTGTTGAATGGTGGTAATATTGGGAATCAATTCTTACATTTGAGTATTATGTCCATATAATCTGTCGACATAGAATTTTTATGCTTTTAGCAGGTTGTTGACTTGAGGATTTGTTTTCAAGCTTTTGTATTTCAATCAGATGAATGATCGTCCTTCTCTATGAATTTTACGAGAGTTCACGTGTTTCCTTTGTAAATTCTTTGCTATTAATTTATAGTTGCTGCTTTAAATATGATATTTATTACTCTTTTTCTACATCTAAGTTCGAGCAGAAATCAATACATGCATTTCTTACCTTTTCCTTATTATAATTTTACTGTATCTATGCAGTTGGTGCAAAAATTTGGAAGAGACAGCCTGACTGTGATCACAAATCGCGAGCTGTTGATTGATAAATGTGGTATGTTCTGGTGAAACTCTAGTATAAATTTAAATTAATAATGCTTGCTCCATCAGACAAAAACGTTCCGTTATGGCTTGATGAAGTTAATTTAAAATCCTAAAATCATAATTGATATAAATTCACGTATCAAATTTGATATAAATTCATTTGACTGTATTAATACAATCCTAAGATTTGTAAACTCCATTAAATCTACTACTTATTAGTTATTACAAAAGCAAGCTTGAATCATATAGCTTCAAAATTCTGGGATTTAGCGAAGTAACTTAAAAAAGTAAAATTGGCACTCTTTGTGGGACGATTAAATTTTAAAAAGTATAAATGGCACTCTTTGTGAAACGGTGGGTAATAAGAAAAGGAATATTTGCAATTTTACATGATCCAAACTTATTCTCAATTCACACGTAATTCCCAAATCATCGATGCCCCTGAATCACCTACAAATTACCTAAATCCAAGAACACATAAAAATCCCAAATTTGTAATCGCTAAACTGATAAATATAATTTTACTGCTGGCTATTTTATTCATCTTGGACCAACATGGACTTGCTGAACTATTAAATGCTTTGCATATGTTCTGATCCATTCCTCGTCCTCTTTGCAAGTGTGGTTCTATCTATATTGCCATCCTCCTTGTAAACGATCTATCTATAAGTGTGACTATTTCAAATATTGGAAATCCTACCATTTCTTTTTGGTAGTTGTAGCCATTGTCAGAAAAAGATATACAGTCTCCCACCGTGTAGCATATGAGTTTATGTATCTTAAACTATGCTTCTAATTCCTTCAAACTTGAGCATATTGATCTGCTTTATTTTTTGGGTATTGTATTTACGCTCATTGCATCCGTCCCAATAGCATCAGAAACATGGTAGCTCTTATTGTGTGTTTATAAAAAATTGTTTCATTCCTTTCGTATCCGAACTTGCTCCCTAAATATAAGTTGTTGCATGTTTAATGTCATATTATGAAAAGTGATATATAAATATCCCCTCTGTTTTATTTGATTGTGATCGCTTGTTCTATTTGCAGTGTCCGTAGTGATTTTGACAGACCTTCTGCAGCTCTCCAAAATAACCTACTTACGGTGGACCGTAAGCCTGCCAAGATAGCCTGGAAATACATTTTGCTTCTATGCTTACAATTAAAATAATAAGTTTTAGTCTGGATTGGACTTGCAGGGATTGAAGTGATAGTATTACGGGTAAAACTAGTAAGCCAAGATGATCTAATTATGATTGGTTGAGTCGTAAAGTTTTATTACTAATATTTGTTTTGGACTCTGTAACTGATAAAAGTGTGGTCGGTTGGACCATTATTTTAAGAGAAATGATATTAAACAGGATGCAATTTTTGATTCTTTGACATTTTTATCCTTATTATAAACATATGTTTTTGACCTTCTTTCTTCTATCCTTTCCTCCTCTTTCGGACTTCTTCAAACTCTGTTTTTGAGGCATAATTGTTCAAAAAAATCACCCGTGATAGATGAATGTTGAGCTCAACATTCATCACTTGATATCACTGGTACACTTGACTTCACCAATTTTATAGAGCTATTTAATTTTCGAAATTGATTACTGAAAAATGTGCTCGGATTTTAGTATGATTATTCTAGATTTAAACTCCATTGAAAGGAAAAAAAATTGGGCTTTTAGAGGTGTACTACGCTAGGATTCTTTTGATCCACATAACATTAAGAGCAAAATTTCTCTCTATTTTATTTCTTTCATTTCGTCAATTTGCTCCCTGCATATAAGCTGTTGTATGTTTTATGTCTGTCATATTATGAACTTAAAGATCGTCTTGTTCATTGTGTCATGTTATTAATGATGAAATTCTTTTGTTTTATGATTTTTAAGTGAGAGGACGTACCAACTCTTTCTCCTATTTTCACATAATAAGATTTTTTCTGGGAAGTAGAACACATGACGCTACAACTTTCGCAAGAAACTACAAAATTCTTGCAACACCTACTAACTTCATCAATTAGAAAAGAAATCTCCTTTTGGCGCTCAACTTGATATTGATGATTCAACTTGTCAAGTTTACAATGTGTTTCCTCCAACTCCTCAAAAATATCATTAAATTTGGGGTAATACCTCTGTGACAATGAAACAAACAATCTGAGGTAAACCAAAGTCAGACACTAGAAACTAAAAAATAGCAAGAGACCGAAAGAGAGGCATAAGGCTGAAATACTAAAGCCCTAAAAGCTACGCAGCAACAACGGACCCAAAACGCAGCAGCAAATCCCCACCAGAACAAACTGCAAACTGCATCACCAGTAGCGGAGAGAGACAACAGCACCACCAAAAACTTCACAGACAGCTGGTGGCCACTTCCGTTTCCTTTTTTCATTTCAAAAGAGTTATAAGACCCAAAATAAGCACACTTGCCAAAAGACATAAGAAAAATAAAATTAAAAAAGGAAAAAACTTAAACTAAATCATCCCATCCAATTCCATTTCCACCATTTCCATTTCCGTTCTTTCCTTCTTCTCCCTTCTCCTCAGTTCCTGTTTTCTTCCCTGTTCCCTTCCTTTCTCCCACCTCTTTGTCGCCAACACCATTCCCAGCTTTCTCCCCAACCTCAGTCTTGGGGCCGACGTTTCCTGTTTTCTTGGCCTCCAAGTAATCTAATAACTGGATCATTCCATTGTCGATCCGTTCTAACAGAGCCCTGTCCGTCGGATCTTCAGGAAGATCGTATTTGACCTCTACTCCTTTGACCGCGGCCCTCAATCCTTTCTTTCTCCAACGGCCCAAAAACGAAGAAACATTGGCGGTGGTATCCAGTAGGAGGTGAGTTTTCGAAAGAGTATCGAAAACACTCACTTTGAAGGACTTTCCGGACTCTCTCTCATAATCCGACGGGTGGAGATTTATCTCCATTGTTCCCTCCGCCACACTCTCATTTTTTTTTAGTGTCATGTTATACTTGTTTGTGAATCTTAGCAACCTTAAAATTGCGGCTTTAGACATCTTTCTTTATGCTGGAGAACTTACTGGATGATGCTCTATCTATATATAACATTTTTTGTAGAGAGACAGGAGAGTTGTAGACTACCCATCCTTACGGTACAGAGGGCAATCACTGGAACAGAGTGCTGCAGAGGAACTGGTACAGAGGGGCAGATCCGAATGGGTGAAACATCCATTTTATTACTTGATTTCTTAATATCATTCTAGAGAAGGAGGAAAATCCATTACACTGGTCTGGTACAGAGGAAATCAGTAGCGATACAGAGGACCAGATTCCGTATTGGTGAATCCCATTTTCTTACTTGATTTCTTAATATCATTATGAAAATCCTTATTACACTGGTCTCAGGTCTGGTACAGAGGGAAAAACAGAGGAACAGATTCCAAATTGGTGAATCCCATTTTCTTAATTGATTTCTTAATATCATTCTAGAGAAGTGGAGGAAAATCCTTATTATTTTAAAAAAAATATTTTCTTTTAAAATATTAAAAATAATAATTATATTTAACATTTTAAAATAAAATAATTTTTAATATTTTAAAATAATAATAATTTTTTATATTTTTTAAAATAAAATAATTTGAAAATGATAATTATTTTAAGGAAAAAATATTAGAAACATTTATTTTTTCAAAATAAAATAAAGTTTCGTAAGATGTATATTCAAGCATGTGGATGAAATGAATCCTGCGGACTTACAAGCATGTCTGCATGTGGGTGTTTTTAATTTTTCTTTGTAAGCCTTGATAAATTAGGGACCAACCCAAACAGTTTAAAATGGGGATGAAATGAATCCTTATAAATTCTAGGAGCCGGGCGGGTTTGAAAGGAGCCGAGCCAAGGTTATCAAGCATCTGGTGTGTTTTTCTTGTAAACTTCAAGAAATGCATATTGGTTCAACATCTAACATGTAGAAGGCCCATTAAACTTCAAATAGAGACGATCAATTTCTACATTGACTTGAAAACATCATCGTTTTGAAAAACCTCATCTTTCATCAAAAAAAGTGAATAATGGAAAATCTTGTGAAAATGAAAGTGACAACAATGTACAATTAAGTGATGGTGACGAATAAAATTTAATTTTTTACAAATTCTTTAGGATATTCGTGTGAGAAATACTTTATAAAATATAGAACTTTTACTTGTAAAATCTGAGATCTCGTAAGTAAACCACTCACTAATCCCCCTCCTCCATGGTTGCAATAGAATTTCATTATTAAACTAAACGTGAAACATCATAAACATATATTATTAAAGTTGGTAAGTAATGCTCTTTCACGGAAAATGATCAAAATTCAAAGGGAGTATCACATCTTTCATCGACCTTCAATTTGAATAATCAATATTATTATTTTATTTGCTAGTTAATTTAAAACACACCATTCCTCAGCCATTGTCAAGATTTGACCGTTTGGTTTCAATATTATTGCCATATAATAATAATTTTATTTTTTTAACACTAATAAACACGTTGTCTTTTATGTGTAATTAATTATAGTATAGTCTTAATATCATCATCCTAAAAGGTTTATATGTGATTCAATAAGAACACAAAGGAACTTTATACTATGCTAGCTTGTGAGTTTTGGAT
This sequence comes from Panax quinquefolius, assembly GCA_020205615.1. Taxonomy (NCBI): domain Eukaryota; kingdom Viridiplantae; phylum Streptophyta; class Magnoliopsida; order Apiales; family Araliaceae; genus Panax; species Panax quinquefolius. The sequence continues at coordinate 140,019 of JAINUW010000199.1, read as the reverse complement.
AAAATTTTGTCAATGCACGACTCTAATTTTAATTACCCATAAAAAGACTAGTTAGAATAAAATAGAGATAAGTGGAAATGATAAGTGGTTGTAAATACATTTGGAGCAATATCCTGATAACCAATGTAACAACACTTGGACACGACTTGGGTTGAACAGAGGCACTGCCTAGGTTTCTTGGAGACTTGGAGTAATATGTTTCCTAATGCTAAAGTGTGAGAGAAGAGGTGGGATGTGAGAGAAAGTGTGAGAAGGGGTGGGATTTGGGAGAGAAGTAGAGACGAGAAATGAAGGTGCGTGAGAGGAGGAGTGAGGAGCGAGAGAAAGTTAGAGAGATGCTTAAGTGTATGTTAAGGGGTGATATAGAAAAAGAATGACATTTTATAATTAATAAGAATTGAATTAACTGGTAAAATTGGCAAAATTAAATATCAATGTCGGTCCCGATTAATCGATATTTACCAGTTTTTTATATCGATTTCGTTCCGATTATTATTTATACCAAATTTATCAGTTTAGTTCGGATGTACCGGTTTCGATAAAAAACCGAAAAAAAAATTTATTTATATTGAAAATTGCCACCTGTCCTCCACAACCTCCTTCAGCCCAAGCTTTATGTTAATAAGCTATTAAATGATAGCCCAATACTCCAAGAGTAAAAAAGGGACATAATCCGGTCCGGTCCAATTAATTGCGACCCAACCGGCCCAAGAGGTTACAGTCCAACAATATTGGTGCCGAGATTATTGAACATGGTGGTTTTAATAAATAGTGTTTCACGGGATTCTTTGGTTACTCATCTAGTTCGGAGAGAGGTTTGTCTTGGAACCTTCTCCGAATTTTGCCTGAAAAAATCCTCTTTGTCGTGGGTATGTATTGGTAATTTTCAATGAAATTGTTAGTAGTAATGGAAAAAAAGTGGTATGTTTCGCCCACTTACTCAGATGAATGCATGCTCTTCTTGAATGTGGTTTATTTGATTTGGGTTGGATTGGTTTGCAATTTGCAAATACATTTGGAGCATAGGCACCTTTACTTTTCTTGGAATAATATTGTTATGAAACCAATGTGCGTTTGAGTTTGATATCGATGTGGGGTTGATATATTTGGACATCTCTTGATTAGTTAGCTTTTCAAAAGAAAATATTTGAGTCTATACGTAACAAATATGTTTCCTCTAAAAGGACAAGTCATTACTTGATACATTATTTACATCACAAAACATGGTGAAACAACTACAACTTTATTATTACAATGAGTTTGAATACTTATCTTCTAAATATCCTACTCAAATAAATCCTCATCACATTTATTGATACATTATTTTACAAAATGGTGAGGACTACTAAACAATTCTTTCTAAAACCTTCATTCCATTTCTAGACTAAATCTGATATTCTCGCCTCTGAGAAGAAAAATGGAACAAAAAAGAAAAGGGTGAGCTCAACTAGCCCGGTAAAAGAATATTATGACTAAGATAATATACAACAAATTACCGTTAGTCTTCAACGGAAAAAAATCTAATAGAATCTGATAGGCAACAAATTTTAAATCAATATTCATGCGAAAATAATAATTCATTAGAAGAGTTAAGTAGAGAATGCAAACTACTATCTTACATGTATGAATTTAAAAGTTCATCGTCTATCTTTTATCCACATAACATCAATCGATATATATACGGAATCAAATATTCATCTTTGCACTACTGAAGCGAAAGATATTCATCGATTAATTATTATTCATCTAAACACTGTTCATCTTTGCACTACTGGGCGAAGATATTCTTGAAAATCATTCATCTTTGCACTACTGGCCAAAGATATTCAATAATATCATCATTTAAGGTGAAGATGATGAAAAATATTTTTAAAAAAGCGAATTCGATTGAAACAAAATGACAAGGATTAAGGATTAAGGATTAGTACTTTATTTTATCCACGTTCAAAAATACCTCAAAAATAATCACAGTGGTGTAAAATTCAAGAATGATCAAAACATGGATCTGATCAAAGCTAGTATCCGAGAATAGATATTTTGGACAAAAAGAAGAAATTTTATTTTTCGATGAATAGTGTCATATATCGTGAATAGTCTTGCGTATCGTGAATAGTAACTCAGACACCAAAAGATAGAAATTCCACAAAAAAAACATCTTCACGCTTCTTACTTAATAGTACTAATAGTACTCGTGAATAGTAACTTCGTGAATAGTAACTTCATGAATAGTAACTTCGTGAATAATAACTCATGAATAGTAACCCCGCCGTGAAAAAGTTCCAAATTTGATAAAAAGTTCCAACCAATATTTCAACATAATGATATTGAAGAAATAATATCATTTGAGAAGAAAATAACATCCACTTACCTCGAAAGATTAGTACTTACATTTGGAATCTAGGGTATAGTCTTTGAAGGAACTTGCACAGTCTAACAATACTCAAAGTATACTCACAAGAATCGCTCAATATATCGAGAGAAATAGAGAGAAACTTGAGTTTACGGTGTGTTTTCAATTCTAACCTAAAGCACCTATTTATAGGAAAATCTTTAGAACACCAAAGCGAAAAAATTGAATATAATATTAATATATTTTCACATTTTCTTTAGCCCACCTTAGACAACTGATCTCAACCCATTTGAATCACATGTGAGGCCAACTTAGTTGCAAAAAACATTTTCTCAAAATAATTAACTAAAACTCCCAAAAATTAATTATTTGAACTTGAACTTCAATAATTCATAATAAATAGCCCTTTCATCAGAAAATTCAAATCTCGTGAGTTTTTATAGAAAATTCAATTCTCTACAACTTTGTAGAAGAAAGTTTTTCAATTCCAAACAGAAATTGACCAAAATCCATAAGCGGGTGATTTTACAAGCTATAATCAAATTTCGATCGATAATTGTGTCCTGACACACAAAACATGTGTTACAAACATTTAATGCCACAAAAAATCTCTTCCTCCTCATATACTCATATATCCCACATTCATTGTAAAAATATCATCGTTAATATATTATTAAAATAATATATTTAAATGAATTATTTTATCGAAAAAAGATAAAATATTAATTTTCAACAATTCTCACATTAAAATTTTCTCCATCTATATCCTCATAAAATCAATATTTTCCTCATCACATAAATCAATAATTAATTATTCATAAATAATATTACGAAATCACATTATTGTGACGAGGCGGTTCCAGGAAAGAGGGGCTTTCGATAAAATTTCTTCTTCTTCTGGCGCGCATGATTAGGTGACCAAACCTCTCCTTAGAGCGAACTTTCTAGACATTGCCAATAATGTTATCTAATAATATTATTAGGATAATATGAATTATTGCTTCCGATAATGAAAAATCTTGTGTAATAACAATTATTGAAAACAACGATGATATAAAATATCAACGCAACAATTATTAACTCGATAAAATCTTGAGCGATAATTACGTAACCATTATTGAGTAGTGCCTTCTTTACGTAAGAATCAATAATTGGTGCAATCTGGTATTCTTCTTGTGTTTTAACCACAGGTATTTTAACGATATTAGCAGTAACAACTACTGTAGTTATTTTTAAACAACTTATATTTGTCGCTTTTTCTTCATCCAATCGCTTTTTGGTTATGGGGCCCACACGGGCTAAGCATAGTCGTCTGAATATTCCCGAAGCAGTGCGAATATTCCACGACCAAACGAATATTCCCAAACAACAATGAATATTTTATAACCACTTGCTTATTTTGAAGTATTTGCGTATTTTACCCTAAATATCCACATTAATCAAATCAACCCTTCTTATTTCAAAATAATAAATAGAAAAAATTAAATTTCATTAATAATAAGTTGGGGTCTTACAACCTCCCTCCTTATGAAATTTCATCCTCGAAATTGGCGTGCGTACACAGTGTTTGAAAAGGTGAGGATACCTCGCTTTCATTTACGTTTCCAATTCCCGGTCATTTCCTCATAGCATGATTCCTCCACAAAACTTTAACTTGTGGTATGACCTTTCTTGGCGTGGGACATGCTCCTTCCTATCCAAGATCTTGGCGGTACCTCCTCATCGTTAAGTCTTGGCTATCTCGTCCGGTTCTAACTTCTATAACGCGTGGTTGGTCTTTCACATATTCTGAAATGCAGGATATGTGAAACACATTATGAACACGAGACATACTCGGAGGTAACTTGCGAGTCTATAGGCTACATTTCCTACTCGGTCAAGAATTTGAAATGGACCCGATAAATCGTGGATTGAGCTTTCCTCTCTTCCCCGAATCTTGTAACTCCCTTCCATGGAAGCGACTTCTTCATGACAATACATGATCCCTACACTAAATTCCCGTCCTTTCGATGAAGATCCGCATAACTCTTTTGTCGATCTTGTCTTGGTTTGTATCGTTGTCGAATCATTTGGATCTTTTAAAGTGATCATACGTACCCGACTTCGGGTCCCAACGGTGTTCTTCACCCACCTCGTCCCCAACATCTTTGGAAGCGACACTTTCGTCCATATAATGCTTCAAATGGAGCCACACCTATACTTGCACGATAACTATTGTTGTAGGAGAAATTCCACCAATGGTAAATACTTATCCCAACCCGCTTGAAGTCTAGGACCACGAGTCTTAATAAATCTTGAAGTTTGAATAGTCCTTTTCGATTGTCCGTCTGGTTTGAGGATGGTATCTTGAAGCCAGATAAATAGATCCGTGCCCATAGCTTTTTGCAAGCTAACCCAAAATCTTGAAGTGAATCTTGGGTCACGATCCGAAACTATGGATCTGAGCATGCCGTGCAACCTCACATCTCATTCACGTCATCTTAGCAAGGCGTTCAGTGAATAAGTCTCCGTGTCGGCAAAAATGAAAGGAACTTGGTTAATCTATCAACAATAACCCAAATAGCATTGATGCCTGAGAAAGCCGTAGGAAGACCCGTGTGAAATCCATGGTAATATGTTCCCACTTCCATTTGAATCTCAGTGTGGTTGCTGCAGCGGACCCTTAGGTACCGGATGCTCGCCTTTACGTTGACAAGTTAAACACATTGAGATAAACTTTGCAATCTCTCTTCGTATTGTTCCACCAAAATGTATGTCGAAGATCACGATACATTTTAGTACTTCCGGATGGATTGCAAATGGTGTATTGTGTGCCTCCATCGTAATCTTGTACTTTAAATCAGTCGTTAGGAACCTGAAAGTCTAGAGTGGACTCGAAGTATTCCTTCTTCATCAATTCTAAACTTAGGAATAGCTCCTTCTTGTACTTTCTTCTTCATACGCATCGACTCGGGTTGGGTGGCTTGAAAGCAACCTTAACTTTTTCTATTAAAGTTGGCTCTGTCTATCGTATACTTGACATCATCGCTTTCGTTCCTGCGTATGATCTTCTACTTTCAACGCGTCGGCTACCGTTTCGCTTTTCGGGGATGATATTGAATAGTGTGGTTGTAGTCTTTCAATAGCTCGAGCCAACGTCATTGTGTCGCGTGTTGAGTTCTTTTTGAGTGAAGAAATATTTAAGGCTTTTATGGTGCGAATATATCTCCACTTTCTCCCCATATAGATAGTGCCTCCATATCTTTAAGCCTTGGCATTTGCTTTTGACTCTAGATCATGAGTAGGATAATTCCTCTCATACTCTTTAAGTTGTCATGAGGCATAGGCTATGACTTTCCCACTTTGCATGAGAACACATCCCCACCCTTTGCACGAAGCATCATTTGTAGATAACAAATCCATCCGAACCGGATGGTATTGTTAGAGCAGTCTTAAAATAAGTCTCTCTTAAGCTCTTGGAAACTCTTCTCGCGTTCTTCACTCCAAACGAATTTTGTATCCTTAGAGTTAGGCGAGTTAATGGAGTAGCGATTCGAGAAAACCCTTCCACGAATCTCCGATAATAACTATTAAGCCCAAAAAGCTACGTCTTTGATCCGCAGACTTGGTTGCTCCCAACTTTGTATTGCTTGATCTTGGCGGGATCAGCGGATACTCCATGTTTCGACACCACGTGCCCAAGGAATGCTACTTCCTCAAGTCGAACTCGCGCATTTCTTCAATTTGGCATATAGTTTGTTTTCACGAAGCCTTTGGAGTACCGACTTCAAATGGTGCTCATGATCTTCACGACTTTTGGAATATATAAGGATGTCATCAATAAAGACAACAACAATGATCCAAATATTCCTTGAATACTCGGTTCATCATATCCATGAAAGCGCGCGGAGCATTAGTCAATCAAAAAGACATGACTAAGAATTCATAATGCCCATCTAGAGGGTTTAAAGGCGGTCTTTGGAATATCCTCGGTTCTAATCTTGGTAATGATATCCGAGCGAAGATCGATTTTTGAAAAATTGTGCCCTCTGCAATGGTCGAACAAGTCATCAATACGAGGTAGAGGATACTATTCTTGATGGTGACATGGTTCGATTCCCGATAGTCGATACAAAATCGCATACTCCGTCTTTCTTCTTTACTGAATAAAAGCAGGGCACCCCGAGGAGATGTCTTGGGGCCAATGAAACCGATGTCCAACAATTCACGTAGTTGGACCTTTAACTCTTGAAGTTCAATAGGAGCCATTCGATATGGGGTTTTAGAAATGGGCTTTGTACGGGTTCAAGATCAATAAAGAATTCAACTTCACGTTACGGGGTAGACCAGGAAGTTCTTGAAAAAATCGTCGGAAAATCGATAACAACGAGGAATATTATTCAAATTTGGCGTGTCTTTATTCAAATCCATAACATGGGCTAAGAAAGCTTGACATCCGTTTTCGATAAGCGAATAGCTTTATGATTAGATATAGCGGTGATTGATTTTAATGGTTTAGTTGCTTGAATTAAATCTGACAACAGTTGGTTAGGAATATGAAAACTAACAACTTACGAAAACAATCAATTTTGGCATGATGAGTAGTTAACCAATCAATCCCTAAAATCACATCAAAAGCAAGTATCTTTAAAGAGATAAGGTCAGCGGGTAAGGTGATGGTGCCAACTTGAATCAAACAAGATTTATAAGCGATGGATGTGATGAAAGTTTCTCTAACGGAGTTTCCACGAGATAGGTCAAAGTCTAATTTCTCGAGTTAAGTTTAAGCGTTGAGCACAAGCGGGAGATAAATGAATGGGTATGCCGGTATCAAGTAAGGTATAAACTTATGAGAATTTATAAATAACTTACCGTGATCACCTCGTTTGGGTTCTCGCATTTTGACCGATCCTGACAAAAACTTCTTCCAGGAATCGTTGACTTTGACTTTTACGGGACGATCTTTTGAGTCACCGTCCCCATTGAACTAGGTTTATTCTGCATCTGACAATCTCGGCGATATGTCCTTCCTTTCCACAATTATAGCATACCTTGAAGCTGTTGTGGGCGGTTTGGTGATATGATATCCCTCTTTCCGCATTTATAGCATATGGCCGGTGGTGGTTCTCCTCCACTTAGAACCCGATTATTCTTAAACCTTTGTCGTCTTCATATAATCGTTGTTAAATCTCCTCTTTTTAAAATCTTCTCGACTCGCTTCTTCTATTTTAATGGCCATGATTACCACGGAGTGGTTACCATTTTTGTCTGTCTGTTTCTTTCTCCGTTGGTTATCATTATTACATTGATTCTTTATCTACTGAGTACGATCCACGGTTGTGGTCCCTCGAGTTGGCCGTACTCGTTATCTCGTTTCTAATAATTGAGCCCTGTTTACAACATCTGAATAGAGAAAATTTATGAGAAATGAGATCTTGGCGTATCTTAGGGTTTCAAACCTCTAAGAAACATCCACGTTATCGTTCCTCATTCTCCACCAAATGAGGTGCGAACACGGATAACTCTGCAAACTTTGCCTCGTCTTTGAGACACCGTCGTATTGTTACTGCTCGATCTAATAAACTCTACTTCCTTCATATAGCGAACACTTTCGGGAAAGTATTTGTCATTAAATAGTTCTGAAACGTCTCCCAAGACATGCCGAGTGCGGTGGATGGATGCAACTTCATGACTCTCCACCGATGATGCCTTTCGCCACGGAACATAAAGGTGGCGAATGGAACCTCTGTTCCTCGTGCATCCCAAGACATCGAATATCTTGGTAATTTGTTTGACCCGTGTTTCCGCCGGCGATCGGATCGGCTTTCCCTTAAATTCGGTGGTCCCACTCTTTGAAGCTGCTTGGTTTGTGACAACCCGTGAATTCTTATCATTTCCTCCTGTATTTTGAACACGAGTCTCCTCTCGTGCGATTTTGCATGAATCTGCAAAAAGCTTCTAAACATCCCTCGTTCATCATCTGCTTTCGGTGGGTGTTGTTCAGGGAGGAACATTGCCGACTGTTGCACGTTCTCCTCGTTGGTGAGTCTGAGAGGCATCTCCACGGTCTCATTTCCATTGTTAATATTCTCGATTCGACATTCTCAAATCTTGTCATAAAACAAGGGTTAATTAAGAAAATCAATATATCACATAATATCCTTATATCTTGACCAACTAAAAAAATAAGCTTAGGTAGGACACACTAGCGAAGGATTTACTCGTCTCTCCCTCCTGGTTCTATTCCCCATCTCATGCAGAGATCATATCCTAAAGCTCGATACCAAGTGTGGCGCCCCAAAATAGGTATACATCACCTATTCGAGTTGTCGATACATGATGCGAAACAACTACAACTTTATTATTACAAACCAGTAAAGCTGTGAGTTTGAATACAAATATTATCTTACAGAAATATCTATACTCAAATAAATCCTCATCACATTTATTGATACATTATTTTACAAAATGGTGAGGACTACTAAACAATTCTTTCTAAAACCTTCATTCCATACCCCAGGCTTAAGATGCTTCACTATATTCTCGCCTCTGAGAAGAAAAATGGAACAAAAAAGAAAAGGGTGAGCTCAACTAGCCCGATAAAGAATATTATGACTAAGATAATATACAACAAATTACCGTTAGTCTTCACGGAAAAAAATCTAATAGAATACAATAGACAACAAATTTTAAATCAATATTCGCGGCCCGAAATAATAATTCATTAGAAGAGTTAAGTAGAGAATGCAAACTACTATCTTCTATGTATGAATTTAAAAGTTCATCGTCTCATCTTTTATCCTGTAACATCAATCGGTATATATCTCGAATCAAATATTCATCTTTGCACTACGGGCCAAAGATATTCATCGATTAGTCATGTTCATCTAAACACTGTTCATCTTTTACTCTGGGCCAAAGATATTCTTGAAAATCATTCATCTTTGCACTGAATTGTCACATTAAAAATTTTCTCCATCTATATCCTCATAAAATCAATATTTTCCTCATCATATAAATCAATAATTAATTATTCATAAATAATATTACGAAATCACATTATTGACAACCGTGGCGGTTCAGGAAGAGGGGCTTTCCAATAAGAATTTCTTCTTCTTGTGGCATGATTAGGTGACCAAACCTCTCCTTAGAGCGAACTTTCTAGACATTGCCAATAATGTTATCTAATAATATTATTAGATAATATGAATTATTGCTTCGATAATGAAAATCTTGTGTAATAACAATTATTGAAACAACAACAATATAAAATATCAACGCGTGATTATTAACTCGATAAAATCTTGAGCAGTAATTACGTAACCAATATTGAGTAGTGCCTTTCTTACGTAAAATCAATAATTGGTGCAATACTGGTGTCTTCTTGTGTTTTAACCACTAAGTATTTTAATAGTATCAATGTAGGTAACAACCTGTAGTTATTTTTAAACAACTTATATTTGTCATTTTCTTCATCCAATCGCTTCCACAGTTATGGGGCCCACCCACATGGTCGCTGTGTCATTTAATAATCCCAACGAGTCTGAATATTCCATGACCAAACGAATATTCCCCGACAACAATGAATATTTTATAACCACTTGCTTATTTTGAAGTATTTGCGTATTTTACCCTTAACTATCCACATTAATCAAATCAACCCTTACTATTTCAAAATAATAAATAGAGAAAATTAAATTTCATTAATAATAAGTTGGGGTCTTACACTGAGGCTGTTTGTTTAGGCCTTAGGGTAAGGAGGTAGCATGTCATACGATTGTTAAAACAAGTGTGAACTTAGGAAAGCAATCCACCTTGCGATGCGAGAATAATATCATCCAAGTGGACCGATAATGGTTTAGTTGGGCCTTTACATCTTTAAAGGTATTGCTAGACAAATAAAACAAGCAGAAAATCGGAAAAAATTCCTTGAGGCTCAACCTTGTTTGAATCAAACTTATTCCTCATATTGCGGGAATAACTTGCTCGGCTTCAACACGACAATAAGTTATTGTGACGCCCCCAAAATTAGGTATACACGTCACCCATCTTGGGTCGCCACTTACATGGTACATAAATTCAAATACAACTTACTAATATAAGCGTAGGTATGCAATACGACATAAAGCTGTGAGTTTGAATACAAATATTGTCTACTAGATATTATCTGAAACTCAAAAGGAGTCCTTATTACAACTATTATCACACTATTTCACGAAATAGTGAGGACTACTAATCTTATCCTCTGACCATTACTCGTTCCCCAGGCTCATCCCATTTATGTTCTCATTTCTGAAGAAAACGGTGAAAGAATGGGTGAGCTCAACTAGCCCAATGAAATATTTATGACTAAGATAAATGCGAATAATTTATCATTAGCCTTGACGGTGTTAAACGATAAAATACAATGAGACAATAAGTTTAACTACGGTGAATAAGCGATCCATTAAAAGAGTCAAGTAGAGAATAAAATCTACTATCTTTTAGGTTTTAAAAGGTTTTTCATCATTTATTATAAATTTGAGACTCGAAACTTTAATAAATAATCCACATCATCGTATCACCCCCTGACTACTGACGAGGATATTCATCAAATTATCGATGGTCATGACTATCTTAGAATCACCCCCTAGTCATAATCATACCAAAACTATCCATCAACGCATTCACGAGCCAATTTGAGGACTTTTATCACATCATTTATAACAAGCCATGATTATACCAGAATGATTCCTTGTCATAATCATACTAAGTTCATTTATGCACATAAGCGAATATAACATAATATAACATGAGGATGATGACAATGACATAATAATTCAATAAAACAAGTTCAAGAATTATTTAATCCAGAATTATTAACGTCCCAAATTGTCAACATGATCTTTGTTTTGTAGAGTAAAATTCAAGAATGATCGAAGAATATTTCCATGAAAGAATATTTCCGTGAAAAGATCTTTGGATGAAGCTACTAATATCATGAGGATATTCTAAGTAATTTCATGGAGTATAAAAGAAATCAAGTTTTAACCAATGGGTATAATAAAGAATGGAATAACAAAAAGAAATCACCATGTAAATGCGATAGGCGCGCAGACGAGTTATTCAAATGAAATAATAAATAACGGAACCGGTCGGTGAAATTCACACCAAGCGGGATGTTCAACGAATAATAAAGATGGAACCGGATCCGGTGTAAAACACACGATAGGATATTCCAACGGAGAATAATAAAAAGGCGGAACCAGTCCGGTGTAAAACACCTGAGCAGAGATGTTCCAACAGAATAATAAAAGAGCGGAACCAGTCCTGTAAAACACTTGAGCGAGGATGTTCCAGCGTAATAATAAAAAGACGGAACCGAATTAGGTGTAAAACACAGACGAGGATGTTCCAATGAGAATAATAGAAGAATGTCACCAAGTATAGGTAAAACGTATCTGAGTTATTCCAATGAATAATAAGCGATGGAATAACAACAGTTCTCTTCGTGAATAGGAAAGAATAACACCCGCTTACATTTGGTAGGAGATTGAATCTTTAAAGAAGGTGTAGTAACAAAATACTCTTCTTCTTTCTCTCTTATTCTCTATATACTTTCTCTCTATAGCTTGAATGAATTCGTGAAAATAATGAAGCCCTAGGCCTCTATTTATAGAAGATTTCTAGCTTAGCTTTTCTAGTGTGAAAAAGCGAGTGGCTTGACTTATTGGTTTAGGCGCCTATAATGTGAAGCGACAAGTGTGGTTCGGCGCTGTAATGTGAAACGACAAGTGGTTCGGCCTTTGTGTGAAAGCGACAAGTGGTTCGACGTCTGGTAAAGGTAATTACTATTAACGAAGGTAAATACTATTAACGAAGGTAAATACTATTCACAAGGGTAATAATTATTGGCGAATGTAATTCTTATTAATGAAAGGTAAATACTATTCACAAGGGTAATTACTATTGACGAAGTAATTACTATTGACGAAGGTAAATACTATATTCACAAGGGTAATTACTATTGACGAAGGTAATTCTTTGTAAGACCGAATTTTTTTTAAATAAAAGGAATTTCCTTTATTTATTATTTTGAAATAGTAAGGGTTGATTTGATTAATGTGGATAGTTAAGGGTTAAATCATAAATATTTCAAAATAAGCAAGTGGTTATAAAATATTCATTTTTGTCGAGGAATATTCGTTTGGTGGTGGAATATTAAATGCTGTCGAGAATATTAAATTACAATGGTAAGCGACCATGTGTGGGCCCATGTGAAAGCGATTGGATGAAGAAAGCGACAAATATAAGTTGGTTAAAAATAACTAGCGTAGTTATTCTGATTAAGGCTGTTGGAATACCGTTGGTTAAAATACTGATGTCTGGCGTGGTTGCTTGCGATGCATGCACCGGTATTGCCGATGTTGTTGAATTATTGATCCTTACGTGAAGGCCTTTACTCAATAATTTTCACGATGAATTCTTGTTCAATATTTTATTTTATTGATTCGATAATTCTTTGCGTTGATATTTTATATTATTATTTGTTCGATAATTGTCAACGCACATTATCTCCATTATCGGATCAATAATTCATATTATTTGAATAATATTATTAGATAGCATTATTGGCGATGTCTAGAAAGTTACATCGAGGAGAGGTTTGGTCACCTAATTGCGGCGCAAGATGGGAGAAATCCTTATCGGAAAGCCCTGCTTTCCAGGAGCGGCTGGTTGTCATAATTGTGATTACGTAATATTATTTGTGAATAATTAATTATTGATTCATATGATAAAGAAATATTTATTTTATGTGGATATAAATGATGGATTTATTTATGTGGTTATAAATGAAGAAATTATTGTTGAGGTGTTTTATCAGTATTTTACCAGATTGGAGGTATTAAAAATTAAATCAGGGGTTTTGAGATATATTGCGGGGTTATAATTTTTTTAATCCGACCGTTGGATTGTGGTAATTTTGGGTATGTTATACATACATAAGTTGAGTATATGTCCACAAATTTTGAGCCGTTAAAATGCACGAATGATTTGTTGTGAATTTTAAGAGGTGTCGGATTCGAAAATTAGGTTTATAATTGATTTTGGTGGAAAATTCTAGAATTGAGTGGGCCCCACTTGTGGTTGGTGAAGAAATGTGCTGAATTTTATTTCAAATGTGGTGGGTGGCAATAGTAGCGAGTAAAAAAGCCATCGGTGCTTGGTCGAAATCTGCTTCGGTAATTTAACATTTTCTATAAATAGAGGCTAAGTTAGAATTGAAAATCACACGAAAACAAAGTTTTCTCTCTTTCTCTCTATATTATTGGCGTATTTTGTGAGTATTTAGATACTTTGAGAGTTCTTTGTTTAGTACAAGTTTCATTCGGCATCACTTGAGCCTTTCCTTAAAATCTTGATTCTTTGAGGTAAGGGATGTTATTTTTTTTCGTAATGATATTATTTCTTGATATCATTATGTTGAAATGTTGATCTGAAGTTTTATCAAATTTGGAACTTTTTCATGTCGGGGTTACTATTCATGAGTTCTTATTCACGAGTTACTATTCATGAGTTCTTATTCACGATTCTTATTCACGAGTCTTATTAAGTAGAAGCGTGAAGATGTTTTTGTGGAATTTCTATCTTTTGGTGTCGGTTTACTATTCATGTATACTGTCTTTATTCACGTATCTGATTATTCACGTATCTGGCCTTTATTCACGTATCTGGCACTATTCACCAAAAAATAAAATTTCTTCTTTTTGTCCAAAACATCTATTTTGGATACTAAATTTGATTGTATCCATGTTTTGATCATTCTTGAATTTTACACCACTTTGTGATTATTTTTGGGGTATTGTTGGACATGGATAAAACAAAGTACGAATCCTTAATCCTTAATCCTTGTCATTTTGTTTCACTTAGATTAGTTTCTTTAAAAATATTTTCATCATCCTCGATCTTAAATGATGATATTATTGAATATCTTTGGCACATAGTGCAAAGATGAATGATTCTGAAGAATATCTTTGGCACATAGTGCAAAAGATGAACATGTGTTTAAATGAACATGACCGAATGATGAATATCTTTGGCCTTTAGTGCAAAGATGAGCAGTGTTGAGATGAACATATGTGGAATTGATGAATATCTTTGGCTGTAGTGCAAAGATGAATATTTGATTTGAGATGAATATTGATTGATGTTACGGGATAAAATATTGATGATGGTTTGTTAAATTCATAGATTATAGTAGATTTCATTCTCTACGTAACTCTTACATGAATTATTATTTCATTGCGAATATTGATCTGAAACTTGTTGTCTATTGTATTCATCAGATTTTTCCTGTTGAGACTAACGATAATTTGTTGTATATTATCTTAGTCATAGTATTCTTCTTGGGCTAGTTGAGCTCACCCTTTTCCTTGTTGTTCCATTTTTCTTCTCGGGAGGCGAGAATGTAGAGTCTTAGTCGGGTATGGAATGAAGGTTCTAGAGAGAGTGTTTAGTAGTCCTCACCATTTTTGTAAAATAATGTATCAATAATTATGATGGGGATTTATTTGCGTGTGGATATTGTCTAGAAGACAATATTATATTTAAACTCATTAATATATATTGTAAGTATTTCACACGACATTTGTATTATTGAAGTTGTAGTTTGCTTCTTGTACCATGTATTTGGCGACTTCGAATGGGTGTTGTGTATACTATTTTGGGGCGTCACGCGTTAATATCGAGCTTAGGGATATGATCTCTGGCGGAGATCGAGGAATAAAACTAGGAGGGAGGCAGAGTAAATCCTTGGCTAGTGTGTCTACCTAAGCTTATTTGTTGGTTGGTCGTATTATAGGGGTATTATGTGATTTGTTAATTTATTTAATTAACCCTTGTTTTATGATAGTTTTTTAGAATGGGCTGCTGAGAGCGTTAACAATGGAGTGAATGAGATCGTGGAGACACCTCTGTCCTTGACGAGGATAATGTGATGTCGGTGAAGAAGAAATTAGAGATATCCATGTGGTGAGTGAAGAATTGATAGTTGCACGAGATAATCGCGGAGGTAACGGTGAGAGTGAGGAAGAAGAGAAGAAGAGGTACACGAAGAGAGTTTATTAGAGGTATTTTATGATCGAAATATAGAATTGCAAAATCGTATTCATGAGTTAGAAGAGCGAAAGCTAAAATTGCGAGCGATCGTGGAGCAAAAGGATCTGACGATTGAAAGCTTGTGTTACCGTCGTGATGCTTGAGCGAAGCACTCTTTGGCGAGTATAAGATGATAAAGCCGGAATCTGAAATTTGAAAGAAGAAATAAGCGAGCAGTGAGAATGAGTGATGCGTGGGTAAAAAGCTTGCGATCGCGTTGATATTATGGAAAGAGATGTCGATCTAAAAGAGAAGATTTAACGATGGCGGGAAGGCGTCGGCGTGACATCGTCAAGACTTATCAACAAATTCTAGGGAAGAGAACGATCGCCCGGTTAGATCTTTCTGAGATGTGGAGAGGGGGACGTATAAAATTCAAAGCTGTTCAAAGCCTTCCAAGGTATCTTATAATTGTGGAAAAGAAGGACATATCGCTCGAGATTATGCGATATCGAAACCGATCCGGCGTGAATGGTGACTCAAAAGGATGTCCCGGAAAAGTCAAAAGTCAACGGTTCTTGGAAGAAGCGTTTGTCGTGGCCGGTCAAAATCTGAGGACGACGAAGTTATTAGCAGGTTAGTTAATTATAAATTCTTGCGAAGTTTATACCTTACTAGATCTGGGTTCTACCCATTCTTTTATCTCTCTTGCTTTACGCTCAGCGTTTGAACTTGACTACGGAGAAATTAGACTTTGACTGTTTATGGAGAATCCGTTAGGAGAAACTTTCATTACATCATTGTTTAGAAATCTTGTTTGATTCGGGTTGGCACTATCACATTACACATTAACCTTATTTCTATAGAGATATTTGCTTTTGATGTGATTTTAAGGTTAACTACTCATCATTACAAATTGATTGCTTTTGTAAGGTTGTTAGTTTTCATATTCTAAGAAACTTTGTTATTGAATTCAAGCAATCAAACCATTGTAATCAAACATTTTCATATCAAGCCATGAAGTCATTCGTTTATTACGGATGTCGAGTTTTCTTAGTCCATGTTATGGATTTGAATAAAGACACGTCGATTTGAATAATATTCTTGTTGTTATTGATTTTTCTGACGTATTTTTTACGAAGAATTTCTTGGCTTACTCCCAAAGCGATATTAAATTTTGTATCGAATTTGAACCGGTACAAAACTTATTTCTAAAATCTCATGTCGAATGGCTCTATTGAACTTGAGTTAAAAATTCAACTATAAATTTGGTACATGAGCCTTTATCTTGTGACTTCCTTTGTGGAATTCACTAAGCGAGACTCTCTGTAGGGGCGTCGTATTAGTGTGATAATAAAGCGATAGGTGTCATTGTGACGTCTTTATCGAAGGTTGGGATATGAGTCGCGATTGAGAAGCAACCTAAGTCGATAATCGAAATCGTAGCTTTCAGAAGCTTATTGGTTGTTATTATCGGAGATTAGTTGAAGGATATTCTCGAATCGCTATTCCATTATCGCGGTGACTCGTAGAGATACAAAATTCGAATGGAAGCGAGGAATGTGGGAAGAGCTTGAAGAACTCGAGAGGAGACTCATTTCGGCACGTATTACGACCATGCCATCTGGAAAAGCGAGCGTGGTAGGCGGCGCATTGAGTAGAAGATCATATCGCGGAGCGAGTGTGCGATGATGTCAGTATATGGCGAGAGCCAACTTTAATAGAAAAAGTTAAGGTTGCTTTCGAGCCCGCAGGCCGGAGATGATGCGTATGAAGAAGAAAGTCTGAAGGAGCTATTAGGAGCGAGAATTGATGAAGAAGGAATACTTGAGTCCACTCTGAACTTTGTGTTCTAACGACTCGATTTGAAGTCAAGATTATGATGGAAGCACACAATACACCATTTGCAATTCATCTGGAAGTACTAAAATGTATCGTGATCTTGACGTACATTTTGGTGGAATAATATGAAGAGAGAGATTGCAAAGTTTATCTCGATGTGTTTAACTTGCCAGCGTGTAAAGGCGGAGCATCTAGTACCTAAGGGTCCGTTGCAACCACTTGAGATTAGGAATGGAAGTGGGAACACATTACCATGGATTTACGTTCTGGGTCTTCCTACGGTTTCTCAAGGCATCAATCTTATTTGGGTTATTGTTGATAGATTAACCAAATCTGCTCATTTCTTCTTGCGACTGGAGACTTATTCCTTGAGCGTCTTCTTTAGTATATGCGTGAATGAGATTGTGAGGTTGCGTGGCATGCTGTATCCATAGTTTTGGATCGTGACCCAAGATTCGATTCAAGATTTTGGGTTAGCTTGCAAAAAGCTATGAGCGCAGTTTTACGATTTAGTTAAACATACCATCCCCAAACGGGACGGACAATCGAGAGGACTATTCAAACTCTTGAAGATTTATTAAGACTACGTGTCCTGAACTTCAAGGGCGGTTGGGATAAGTATTTACCATTGGTGGAATTCTCCTACAACAACAGATTATCGAGCAAGTATAGGTGTGGCTCCATTCGAAGCATTATATGGGCGAAAATGTCGTTCTCCGATATGTTGGGATGAGGTGGGTGAAGCAACATTGTTGGGACTGAGTTAAATGCGATATGACTACTAGAAAAGATCCAAATGATTCGACAAGCGTATACAAAAGCAGCACAAGATCGACAAAAGAGTTATCGCGGATCTTCATCGAAAGGGCGTGGAATTTAATGTAGGGGATCATGTATTGTTACGAGTTACTCCATGGAAGGGAGTTACAAGATTTGGGAAGAGAGAAAAGCTCGATCCACGATTTATTGGTCCATTTCAAATTCTTGACCGAGTAGGAAATGTAGCCTATAGACTTGCGTTACCTCTTGAAGTATGTCTCGTGTTCATAATGTGTTTCACATATCTGTACTTAAATAAATATGTGAAAGACCCGACCACGTTATAGAGTTAGAACCGGACGAGATAATGAAGACTTAGCGTATGAGGAGGTACTGTCAAGATTTTGGATAGGAAGGAGCATGTCCTACTGCATGAAAGGTCATACCACAAGTTAAAGTTTTGTGGAGGAATCATCTTTATAGAGGAAATGACACAGGAATTGGAAAGCGGAAATGAAAGCGAGGTATCCTCATCTTTTGAAACACACCAGTCGTCGTCGATTTCGAGGGAAAATTTCATAAGAAGGGGAGGTTGTAAGACCCAAAATTTTTTTAAATAAAAGGAATTTCCTTTATTTATTATTTTGAAATAGTAAGGGTTGATTTGATTAATGTGGATAGTTAAGGGTTAAATCATAAATATTTCAAAATAAGCAAGTGGTTATAAAATATTCATTTTTATGGGGATATATTAGTTTGGTCGTGGAATATTAAATCTTTAGGGAATATTAAATGCAACGGTAGCGACCATGTGTGGGCCCCATAACTTGAGCGATTGGATGAAGAAAGCGACAAATATAAGTTGGTTAAAAATAACGGCGTAGTTATTCTGAAGTTAAGGCTGTTGGAATACCCGGTTGGTTAAAATCTGATGTCTGGCGTGGTTGCCTTGCGTGAGCGCGGTATTACCTGCAGTATTGTTGAATTATTGATCCTTACGTGAAGAAGCCTTTACTCGATAATTTTCACGGTGAATTCTTGTTCAATATTTTATTTTATTGATTCGATAATTCTTTGCGTTGATATTTTATATTATTCTTTTGTTCAATAATTGTCCTTTGCATTATTATCTCCATTATCGGATCAATAATTCATATTATTTGAATAATATTATTAGATAGCATTATTGGCAATGTCTAGAAAGTTACATCGAGGAGGTTTGGTCACCTAATTGCGGCGCCCGATGAGGAGAAATCCTTATCGGAAAGCCCCTGCTCTCACAGGAGCGGCTTTGGTTGTCATAATTGTGATTACGTAATATTATTTGTGAATAATTAATTATTGATTCATATGATAAAGAAATATTTATTTTATGTGGATATAAATGATGGATTTATTTATGTGGTTATAAATGAAGAAATTATTGTTGAGGTGTTTTATCGATATTTTTACAGTTGGAGGTATTAAAAATTAAATCGGGGTTTTGAGATATATTGCGGGGGTTATAATTTTTAATCCGACCGTTGGATTGTGGTAATTTTGGGTATGTTATACATACATAAGTTGAGTATATGTCCACAAATTTTGAGCCGTTAAAAATGCACGAATGATTTGTTGTGAATTTTAAGAGGTGTCGGATTCGAAAATTAGGTTTATAATTGATTTTGGTGGAAAATTCTAGAATTGAGTGGGCCCCACTTGTGGTTGGTGAAGAAATGTGCTGAATTTTATTTCAAATGTGGTGGGTGGCAATAGTAGCGGTAAAGCCATCGGTGTTGCGAGTCAATGCTGCCTTGGTGAGCTAACATTTTCTATAAATAGAGGGCTAAGTTAGAATTGAAAATCACACGAAACAAAGTTTTCTCTCTTTCTCTCTATATATTATTGGCGTTTTTGTGAGTATTTAGATACTTTGAGAGTTCTTTATTTAGTCAAGTTTCATTCGACATCACTTGAGCCTTTCCTTAGAAATCTTGATTCTTTGAGGTAAGGGATGTTATTTTCTTTTCGGATGATATTATTTCTTGATATCATTATGTTGAAATGTTGATCTGAAGTTTTATCAAATTTGGAACTTTTTCATATCGGGGTTACTATTCATGAGTTCTTATTCACGAGTTCTTATTCATGAGTTCTTATTCACGATTCTTATTCACGAGTCTTATTAATGAAAGCGTGAAGATGTTTTTTGGAATTTCTATCTTTTGGTGTCGGATTTACTTATTATTCATGTATACGGTCTTATTCACGTATCTGACCTTATTCACGTATCTGACCTTATTCACGTTATCTGACCTTATTCACCAAAAAATAAAATTTCTTCTTTTTGTCAAAAACATCTATTTTGGATACTAGCTTTGATTGTATCCATGTTTTGATCATTCTTGAATTTTACACCACTTTGTGATTATTTTTGGGGTATTGTTGGACATGGATAAAACAAAGTCGAATCCTTAATCCTTAATCCTTGTCATTTTGTTTCCTTTAGATTAGTTTCTTTAAAATATTTTCATCATCCTCGATCTCTTAAATGATGATATTATTGAATATCTTTGGCACATGGTGCAAGATGAATGATTTGAAGAATATCTTTGGCTGTAGTGCAAAGATGAACATGTGTTTAAATGAACATGGCCGAAGTGATGAATATCTTTGGCCTTTAGTGCAAAGATGAGCAGTGTTGAGATGAACATGTGGAATTGATGAATATCTTTGGCTGTAGTGCAAAGATGAATATTTGATTTGAGATGAATATTGATTGATGTTCTGGGGATAAAATATTGATGATGGATTTTTAAATTCATAGATTATAGTAGATTTCATTCTCTACGTAACTCTTACATGAATTATTATTTCATTGCTATGAATATTGATCTGAAACTTGTTGTCTATTGTATTCTATCGAGTTTTTCCTGTTGGAGACTAACGATAATTTGTTGTATATTATCTTAGTCGTAATATTCTTTCTTGGGCTAGTTGAGCTCACCCTTTTCCTTGTTGTTCCATTTTTCTTCTCGGGAGGCGAGAATGTAGCGAGTCTTAGTCGGGTATGGAATGAAGGTTAGAGAGAGTTGTTTAGTAGTCCTCACCATTTTTGTAAAATAATGTATCAATAATTATGATGGGGATTTATTTGCGTGTGGATATTGTCTAGAAGACAATATTATATTTAAACTCACGGTATATATTATGCATTATTTCACACGACATTTGTATTATTGAAGTTGTAGTTTGCTTCTTGTACCATGTATTTGGCGACTCGAGAATGGGTGTTGTGTATACCTATTTTGAAATCACAATTACTTATCGATGAAGAGACTCTTAGATGATGACATATGAGCCCCCATAAAATAATCAAACTTACCACAAATCATTTTTTTCATCAACACATATTTAATCTTTCAACAATTATTAATCATTTATAACTTGTCATCTCAATTATTGATTTAATCTTATAACATATTATACGAGATGATCTTGTGACAATAATTGAATCAATAATATAAGAGATATGATGCAACAATTCTTGTAGCAATAATTGAGCATAGTTGAGTGACTTCTCACGTAAGCATCGATAATCAATACCATGTCTTCTTATCTGCTTCTCGTATTCTTGTACTTTTACCACCCAGGGTAGTTCAGCGGTTTAACGGTAACACCTCCGTAGTTATTTTTATAAAAAATATTTTTTATCGTTTTCTCGATCCGAAATGATAATTACATTAATGGGGTCCACCAATGATTGAGCCATTATGCGAATATTCCTAACAAAAGAATATTCCCAGACCAAACGAATATTATATAACAACTTGCATACTTTGCAAAATTTATAAATATTACCCACAACTATATCATTATATCAAATTTATTCCATAATATTCAAAATAATATTTATAGAAAAATTCATCTTTATTTATAAAAGTTTGGGGTCTTACTGACCTCCCTTAACATGAAATTTCACCCTCGAAATTAGAATTGCGTGCTGGTATGATAAAGAGGTGAGGATACCTTGAATACCTTTATCGTTTGAAAACATTAAATTCATCTTTGCGATCCAAATAAAGATATTTATTCATAATTCATCTTTGCACTACGGGCCAAAGATATACAAGCTAGAAACCAATAATCTTTGAGACGCACGACTTAATAGTATCACGACCACGAATTATCCATGCACCGGCGGCGAGGATATTCGTGTTTTTCAATCTGATCGTGATTATCTTAGAATAATCCTTGGTCATAATCATACCAAGTCTATCAATGCACTACTGACGAAGATGACTTTTACCACATCCATGAATTAATATTTCATTCTTTGAGACTCGACTCGATAATTAATCCATATCATCGAATCATCCACGCATTTACGGGCCGAGGATATTCATTAGTATCACGACCACGAATTATCCATACGCACTACTGTATTCAAAGATAATCGTGTATTCATTAGTATCCGACCACAAATTATCCATGCAGCTACGGCCAAAGATAATCGTGTATTCATTAGTATCACGACCACAAATTATCCATGCACTACTGGCGAAGATAATCGTGTATTCATTAGTATCACGACCACAAATTATCCATGCACTACTGACCAAGATAATCGTGTTTTCAATTACGGTTATGATTATCTTAGAACAATCCACAGTCATAATCATACCAAAGTCCATCTATCTGCCTTCTACAGTCATGAGATGACTTTCAACGTAATATAAGCGTGAGGATAACGATATAAAGAACCAATCAAATGAGATAAAGGATAAATATTAAACATTTATAATATAATTTATCCGAGTTCAAGAATATCCCCATGTTATCAATCACTTAATAATCTCATAATCTAATATCATTAATATTATAACAATATTTTAATCACTTCTTAAATTTATAAACAATTTATCTTAATTGTTTACGCTTTACCATATAATGCATTTAATCATTCAAAAATGCCATACTCATAAGATATCATCACCAATTATCAAATCCCTTATCAAAAATATGCATATATTCATATAGGATTCTCTGCCCACAAAATTCTATTTTCAACTTTGTTACTTCACATAACATATTTAACTCATATGTTAAATAAACTAAACTATTTTCATGAAAAATACCAAATCAGTCCCAAAAATATTTCTTTTCTGGGTTTTAGCATAATATAGTCCCATAATGAAAATATATTTTTCTCGAATTTTAAAATTCATTTACTATTTTTCAAAAATCAATTTCTAATTAATTCCTTAAAAATTAGCTACCTCAAGTTTAACTCCAAAAATTCCCAAATCTTGGCAGGACCTTACACATGTTAACGTGAGCTTCAGTTTAAATTTCATGGTCATCGGAGTTATAGAACTCCAGTTATAGCGTTTTAAATCGGAAAAACCTAAATATTGAAATAGTCATAACTTGCTCATTTTAAGTCGAGAATGAGCTCATTTTTGGACAGGAGGTACTTTATACCATATACCTTCATGTCCCAAAAGGCCAGAATTTTTCTCATAATTTAAGTGGCCAAAACAGCCCGTCTAAAATCATGGCAGCAAACTTTTTCGGTTTTGCAGCTTTGCACTCCTTTGCTAAAATCAGTCCACACAAAAATCTACAACACCTTTTCCAGTAATTCCACTTGGATTAGTTAGGTAACTCATAGATCTAACTCTAGGACTTGACCATACTCAAAAATTCAAAATATAATAGGAGATATGGTCAATTGAATTTTATGTTACGTTTTTCACCAAAATCTGATTTTCAACTCTTTGTGATTTCTAAGAAATTTTCATGTTTTCACATATTAACCCACATAACTCATCATAAAACTTACTAATACTCCATATACCTATGATTTTCATCAGTTCTATACTTTTATTATGACTTTCATCATAATCCTCGTAAACAGATCCTTTTAGTTGAAGAAATATTTGAGGGTTTAAGAAATGGGTTTTTATCTTTGGGTCGATACAAATTCGATTTCACGCTCTAGGGTAGGCTAGAAATTAAGACCGAAATTTTTTTTAAATAAAAGGAATTTCCTTTATTTATTATTTTGAAATAGTAAGGGTTGATTTGATTAATGTGGATAGTTAAGGGTTAAATCATAAATATTTCAAAATAAGCAAGTGGTTATAAAATATTCATTTTTGTGGGGAATATTAGTTTGGTGGTGGAATATTAAATGCTTTGTCGGAATATTAAATGCGACCAGGCGACCGACCGTATGTGGGCCCATGTGAGCGCGATTGGATGAAGAAAATGACAAATATAAGTTGGTTAAAAATAACGGCGTAGTTATTCTGAATTAAAATTGTTGGAATACCGGTGGTTAAAATCTGATGTCTGGCGTGGTTGCTTGCGATGGCACGCGGTATTACCGCATTATTGTTGAATTATTGATCCTTACGTGAAGGCCTTTACTCGATAATTTTCACGATGAATTCTTGTTCGATATTTTATTTTATTGATTCGATAATTCTTTGCGTTGATATTTTATATTATTGTTGTTTCGATAATTGTCATTTGCACATTATCTCCATTATCGGATCGATAATTCATATTATTTGAATAATATTATTAGATAGCATTATTGGCGATGTCTAGAAAGTTACATCGAGGAGAGGTTTGGTCACCTAATTGCGGCGCCCGATGAGGAGAAATCCTTATCGGAAAGCCCCTGCTTTCTGGGAGCGGCTGGTTGTCATAATTGTGATTACGTAATATTATTTGTGAATAATTAATTATTGATTCATATGATAAAGAAATATTTATTTTATGTGGATATAAATGATGGATTTATTTATGTGGTTATAAATGAAGAAATTATTGTTGAGGTGTTTTATCGATATTTTACAGATTGGAGGTATTAAAAATTAAATCGGGGTTTTGAGATATATTGCGGGGATTATAATTTTTAATCAAATGTTGGATTAATGGTAATTTTTGGATATGTTATACATATATAAGTTGAGTATATGTCCACAAATTTTGAGCCGATTAAAAATGTCACGAATGATTTGTTATGAATTTTAAGAGGTGTGTGCGATTAGAAAATTAGGGTTATAATTGATTTTGGTGGAAAATTCTAGAATTGAGTGGGCCCCACTTGTGGTTGGTGAAGAAATGTGCTGAATTTTATTTCAAATGTGGTGGGTGGCAATAGTAGCGAGTAAAAGCATCGGTCGGTGGCGGTCGAAATGCCTTGGTGGGCTAACATTTTCTATAAATAGAAATTTAAGTTAGAATTGAAAATCACACGAAAACAAAGTTTTCTCTCTTCTCTCTATATATTATTGGCGTATTTTGTGAGTATTTAGATACTTTGAGAGTTCTTTGTTTCGATCTGACAAGTTTCATTCGACATCACTTGAGCCTTTCCTTAGAAATCTTGATTCTTTGAGGTAAGGGATATTATTTTTTTCGTAATGATATTATTTCTTGATATCATTATCTTTGAAATATTGATCTGAAGTTTTATCAAATTTGGAACTTTTTCATATGTCGGGTTCTATTCATGAGTTCTTATTCACGAGTTCTTATTCATGAGTTCTTATTCACGATTCTTATTCACGAGTCTTATTAAATGAAGCGTGAAAATGTTTTTTGTGGAATTTACTATCTTTTGGTGTCATTATATTCTTATTCTTTATTCACGTATCTGGCCTTATTCACGTATATCTGACCTATTCACGTATCTGACCTTATTCACCAAAAAAAAAAAAAAAAATTTCTTCTTTTTGTCCAAAATATCTATTTTGGATACTAGCTTTGATTGTATCCATGTTTTGATCATTCTTGAATTTTACACCACTATGATTATTTTTGAGGTATTGTTGGACATGGATAAAACAAAATCTGAATCCTTAATCCTTAATCCTTGTCATTTTGTTTCCTTTGGATTAGTTCTTTAAAAAATATTTTTCATCATCCTCGGTCTTAAATGATGATATTATTGAATATCTTTGGCACATGTAGTGCAAAGATGAATGATTTCTGAAGAATATCTTTGGCACATAGTGCAAAGATGAGCAGTGTTTAAATGAACATGACCAGTTGATGAATATCTTTGGCACATAGTGCAAAGATGAGCAGTGTTTAAATGAACATGACCAAGTGATGAATATCTTTGGCACATGGTAGTGCAAAGATGAATATTTGATTTGAGATGAATATTGATTGATGTTACGAGGATAAAATATGATGATGAACTTTTAAATTCATAGATTATAGTAGATTTCATTCTCTACTTAACTCTTACATGAATTATTATTTCATTATGAATATTGATTGAAAATTTGTTATCTATTGTATTACATTAAATTTTTCCTGTTGAAGACTAACGATAATTTGTTGTATATTATCTTAGTCGTAATATTCTTCTTGAGCTAGTTGAGCTCACCTTTTCCTTTTGTTCCATTCTTCTCGGGGAGGAGAATATAGCGAAATCTGCAGTCGGGGTATGGAATGAAGGTTTTAGAAAGGATTGTTTAGTAGTCCTCACCATTTTGTAAAATAATGTATCGATAAATGTGATGAGGATTTATTTGAGTATAAATATTATACAGAAGATAATATTTGTATTTAAACTCACAGTTTCTTGTTGTAATAATAAAGTTGTAGTTGTTTACATACCATGTATTGTGACTTTCGAATGGGTGATGTATACTATTTTGGGGGGCGTCGCGGTTGGTATCGAGCTTAGGGATATGATCTCTGGCGGAGATCGGGGAATAGAACTAGGAGGGAGAGCAGTAAATCCTTGTTAGTGTGTCTACTAAGCTTATTTGTTAGTTAGTCGATATATAGGGATATTATGTGATATATTGATTTCCTTAATTAACCCTTGTTTTATGGCGATGTTTGAGAATGTCGTTGAGAATATTAACGATGGAGTAAATGAGGCCAGTGGAGATGCTGTCTTTACCAGCGAGGAGAAGCGTCTGACAGTGGCAATGTTCCTCTGTGAAACAACACCATTGGCGGAGATGATGAGCGAGGGATGTTTAGAAGCTTTTTGCGATTCATGCAAAATCGAGACGAGGAGACTTCGTGTTCAAAATCTGAGGAGGAAATGATAGCAATTCACGGGTTATCCGCGACCCAGCGATTCGAAAAGTTGGGACCACGAAATTTAAGGAAAGCGATCCGTCATGGCGGAAACATGGGTCAAACAAATTACCAAGATATTCGATGTCTTGGGATGCGGAGAGAAACGAAGGTTCCATTCGCCACCTTATGTTTAAAATGGCGAAGCGGACTCTTGGTGGAGTGCGTGAAGCGTACCCATCGGTACTTTTCGGCGTGTCTTGGGAGGCGTTTGAGAGACTATTTAATGACAAATACTTTCACGAAAGTGTTAAATCGTATGAAGGAAGTGGAGTTCATCAGTTAGAGCAAAACAACATGGCGGTGTCTCGATGCGAGGCAAAGTTTGCGAGTTATCGAGTTTGCACCTCATTTGGTGGAGAATGAGGAGCGTGTATGGCGGATGTTTCTTAGAGGTTTGAAACCGGCGTCGTCGATATCTCATTTCTCATAAACTTTCTCTTTATTCGGATGTTGTAAGCGAGGCTCAATTATTAGGCGAGATAACGAAATACGGTCGGTGAGGACCCATAACGAGGATCGTACGAGAGATAGCGATCAGCAGAATAATGATAACTGCGGAGAAAAAGCAGAATGCGGACGAAAAATGGTAACCACTCTGGTGGTAATCATGGTCGTGAAAAGCGAAGAAGCGAGTCGGGAGGAGATTTTAAAAGAGGAGATTTAACAACGACTATGTGAAGGCAGCGGTCTTGGCGTGACAAGCGGTTCTAAGGGAGAGAAACGACCACCGGTCGTATACTCTTCTGAATCACGGAAAAGGGACATATCGGTCAAGCGCCCTGACAGATTCAAGGTATCTTATAGTTGTGGAAAGGAAGGACATATCGCTCGAATTATGCAGTAGCGAAACCTAGTTCGTGAGGGGCGGTGACTCGAAAAACATCCCGAGAAAAAGTCGAAAGTCAGCGATTAGGAAGGCGTTTGTTGTGGTTGGTCATAATCGAGGAACCCAGCGAGGTGATCACGGGTAAAATATTTATAAATTCTTGCGAAGTTTATACCTTACTTGATCTGGGGTCTTTACCCATTCATTTATCTCTCTGCGTGTGCTCAGCGTTTAAACTTGACTCAGGAGAAATTAGACTTTGACTGTCTGTGGAAACTCAGATTGGGAGAAACTTTCATCACATCCATTTGTTTATAAATCTTGTTTGATTCAAGTTGGCACCATTACCTTACACATTGACCTTATCTCTTTAAAGATACTTGCTTTTGATGTGATTTTAGGGATTGATTGGTTAACTACTCATCATGCCAAAATTGATTGTTTTAAATAAGGTTGTTAGTTTTCATATTCTAACTTGACTTTGTTATGCAATTCAACAACTAAACCATTAAAATCAATCATTGTCATATCTAATCATAAAATTTATTCGTTTATTGAAAAGCGGATGTCGAGCTTTCTTAGCCCATGTTATGGATTTGAATAAAGACACGTCAAATTTGAATAATATTCTGTTGTTATTGACTTTCTGGCGTATTTCTGAAGAACTTCCGATTACCCCCGAGCGTGAAGTTGAATTCTTTATTGATCTTGAACACAGTACAAAGCCCATTTCTAAAACCCCATATCGAATGGCTCTATTGAACTTGAGGAGTTAAAGGTCCAACTCTGACGAAATTGTTGGACATCGGTTTCATTAAATCTAGTACATCTCCTTGGGGTGCTCTGTTTTATTTGTAAAAAAAAAAGAGCGGGAGTATCGACTTTATATTGACTATCGGGGAATTGAACCATGTCACCATCGAGAATAGGTATCCTCTACCTCGTATTGATGACTTGTTTGACCCGATTCTGAGGGGGCACAATTCTTTTCAAAAATCGATCTTAGATTACGGATATCATCGGTTTGAAAATTAGGCGAGGATATTCAAAGGCCTTGAGAACTTCGGTATGGGCATTATGAATTCTTAGTCGTATCTTTGGACTAACTAATGCTCCTATGACTTTCATGGATATGATGAGCCAAGTATTCAGGAATATTTGGATCGATTCGTTGTTGTCTTTATTGATGACATCCTTATATATTCAAAAGTCGTGAAGATCATGAGCACCATTTGGTTTGGTACTCGAAGGCTTCGTGAAAACCAACTATATGCCAAATTGAAGAAATCGAGAGTTACGGCGAGGAAGTAGCATTTCTTGGGCATCAGTGTCAAAACATGGAGTATCTGTTGATCCGTGAAGATTGAAGCAATCTGAAGTTAGAACAGCAATAGAAGTCGGTGGTGAAGTCGTAGCTTTTTGGGCTTAAATTGGTTATTATCGGAGATTAGTGGAAGGGTTTTCTCGAATCGCTACTCCATTAACTTCGGCTAACTTTCGGAAGGATACAAAATTCGTTTGGAATGAAGAATCACGAGAAAAGTTTCCAAGAGCTTAGAGGAGACTTATTTATTTTTTGTTACAACAATACCATCTGGTTCGGATGGATTTGTTATCTCTGACGATGCTTGAGCAAAGGGTTAGGATGTGTTCTCATGCAGGCGTGGGAAAGTCATAGCCTTATGCCTCGCGACAACTTAAAGAGTATGAGAGGAATTATCCTACTCGTGATCTAGAGTTAGCGGCCCGATCGTTTTCATGCTAAAGATATGGAGCCTTATCTATATGGGGAGAAAGTGGAGATATATTCGGATCATAAAAAGCCTTAAATATTTCTTCACTCAAAAAGAACTCGACATGCGGCGACGACGTTGGCTCGAGCTATTGAAGACTACGACCACACTATTGATACCATCACGGTAAAGCGCGAGCGTGGTAGTGGCGCGTTGAGTAGAAGATCGTATCTTGAGGAGCGAGTGCGATGATGTCAAGTATCTGCGTAGAGCCAACTTTAATAGAAAAAGTTAAGGTTGCTTTCGAGCCAGCAGGCCGGGATGTCGTATGAAGAAGAAAGTACAAGAAGGAGCTATTAGGGCGAGAATTGATGAAGAAGGAATACTTGAGTCCACTCTAGACTTTGTGTTCTAACGACTACGATTTGAAGTACAAGATTATGATGGAGCACACAATACACCATTTGCATCCATCACGGAAGTACTAAAATGTATCGTGATCTTGACATACATTTTGGTGGAATAATATGAAGAGAGAGATTGCAAAGTTTATCTCGATGTGTTTAACTTGCCAGCGTGTAAAGGCGGATCATCTAGTACCTAAGGGTCCGTTGCAACCACTTGAGATTAGGAATGGAAGTGGGAACACATTACCATGGATTTAGTTCTGGGGTCTTCCTACGGTTTCTCGAAGCATCAATCTTATTTGGGTTATTGTTGATAGATTAACCAAGTACTGCTCATTTCTTGCCGAAATCGGGAGACTTATTCCTTGAGCGTCTTGCTTTAGTATATGCGTAAATGAGATTGTGAGGTTGCATGGCATGCTGTATCCATAGTTTGGATCGTGACCCAAGATTCACTTCAAGATTTTGGGTTAGCTTGCAAAAAGCTATGGAGCGCAGTTTGCGATTTAGTTGACATACCATCCCCAAACAGACGGACAATCGAGAGAGGACTATTCAAACTCTTGAAGATTTATTAAGACTACGTGTCCTGAGACTTCAAGGCGGTTGGGATAAGTATTTACCATTGGTGGAATTCTCCTACAACAACGAGTTATCGAGCAAG
The DNA here is from genome assembly GCA_020205615.1 of Panax quinquefolius. Taxonomy (NCBI): domain Eukaryota; kingdom Viridiplantae; phylum Streptophyta; class Magnoliopsida; order Apiales; family Araliaceae; genus Panax; species Panax quinquefolius. Next base: position 109,280 of record JAINUW010000199.1, on the reverse strand, counting down.
TATAGGTGTGGCTCCATTGAAGCATTATATGGGCCGAAAATGTAGTTTCTCGATATGTTGGGATGAGGTGGGTGAAGCAACATTGTTGGGACCCGAGTTAAAATGCGTATGACTCTAGAAAAGATCGAATGATTGACAGCGTATACAAAGCGGCACAAGATCGACAAAAGAGTTATCACGGATCTTCATGAAAGGGCGTGGAATTTAATGTAGGGATCGTGTATTGTTGCGAGTTGCTCCATGGAAGGAGTTACAAGATTTGGGAAGAGAGAAAGCTCGATCCACGATTTATTGGTCCATTTCAAATTCTTGGCCAACCGAAGTAGGAAATGTAGCTATAGACTTGCGTTACCTCAAGTATGTCTCGTGTTCATAATGTGTTTCACATATCGTACTTAAATAAATATGTGAAAGACCGAACCACGTTATTGAGTTAGAACCGGACGAGATAGCCAGAAGACTTAACGTGTGAGGAGGTACTGTCGAAGATCTTGGATAGGAAGGAGCATGTCCTACTGCCTTGAAAGTCATACCACAAGTTAAAGTTTTGTGGAGGAATCATGCTTTATAGAGGAAATGACACAGGAATTGGAAAGCGGAAATGAAAGCGAGGTATCCTCACCTTTTGAAACACCGAGTCGCGTCGTCGATTTAGAGGGCGAAATTTCATAAGGAGGGAGGTTGTAAGACCGAAATTTTTTTTTAAATAAAAGGAATTTCCTTTATTTATTATTTTGAAATAGTAAGGGTTGATTTGATTAATGTGGATAGTTAAGGGTTAAATCATGAAATATTTCAAAATAAGCAGTGGTTATAAAATATTCATTTTTGTCGGGGAATATTAGTTTGGTGCGTGGAATATTAAATGCTTTGTCGGGGAATATTAAATGCGACGGTAGCGCGACCATGTGTGGGCCCCATGTGAGCGATTGGATGAAGAAAAGCGACAAATATAAGTTGGTTAAAAATAACAGGCGTAGTTATTCTGAATTAAAGGCTGTTTTGGAATACCCGTTGGTTAAAATCTGATGTCTGGCGTGGTTGCTTGCGATGGCTTTGCGGTATTACGCGATATTGTTGAATTATTGATCCTTACGTGAAGGCCTTTACTCGATAATTTTCCACGATGATTTCTTATTCGATATTTTATTTTATTGATTCGATAATTCTTTGCGTTGATATTTTATATTATTGTTGTTCGATAATTGTCATTTGCACATTATCTCCATTATCGGATCGATAATTCATATTATTTGAATAATATTATTAGATAGCATTATTGGCGATGTCTAGAAAGTTACATCGAGGAGAGGTTTGGTCACCTAATTGCGGCGCCCGATGAGGAGAAATCCTTATCGGAAAGCCCCTCTTTCACAGGAGCGGCTGGTTGTCATAATTGTGATTACGTAATATTATTTGTGAATAATTAATTATTGATTCATATGATAAAAAAATATTTATTTTATGTGGATATAAATGATGGATTTATTTATGTGGTTATAAATGAAGAAATTATTGTTGAGGTGTTTTATCGGTATTTTACCGGTTGGAGGTATTAAAAATTAAATCGGGGTTTTGAGATATATTGCGGGGTTATAATTTTTAATCCGATATTTGGATTGTGGTAATTTTTGGGTATGTTATACATACATAAGTTGAGTATATGTCCACAAATTTTGAGCGAATAAAAATGTGCGAATGATTTGTTATGAATTTTAAGAGGTGTCGATTAGAAAATTAGGGTTATAATTGATTTTGGTGGAAAATTCTAGAATTGAGTGGGCCCCACTTGTGGTTGGTGAAGAAATGTGCTGAATTTTATTTCAAATGTGGTGGGTGGCAATAGTAGCGAGTAAAAGCCATCGGTGTAGCAGTCGGTCGAAATCTGCTTGGTAATTTAACATTTTCTATAAATAGAGGCTAAGTTAGAATTGAAAATCACACGAAAAACAAAGTTTTCTCTCTTTCTCTCTATATTATTGGCGTATTTTGTGAGTATTTAGATACTTTGAGAGTTCTTTATTGATCTGAAGTTTCATTCGACATCACTTGAGCCTTTCCTTAGAAATCTTGATTCTTTGAGGTAAGGGATATTATTTTTTTAAATAATGATATTATTTCTTGATATCATTATCTTTGAAATATTGATCTGAAGTTTTTATCAAATTTGGAACTTTTTCATGTCGGGGTTACTATTCATGAGTTCTTATTCACGAGTTCTTATTCATGAGTTCTTATTCACGATTCTTATTATTCAGAGTCTTATTAAATGAAGCGTGAAAATGTGTTTTTGTGGAATTTCTATCTTTTGGTGTCGGATTCTTATTCATGTATCTGATTCTTTATTCACGTATCTGACCTTATTCATTCATATCGGCTTTATTCAAAAAAAAAAAAATCTTCTTTTAATCCAAAATATCTATTTTGGATACTAGCTTTGATTGTATCCATGTTTTGATCATTCTTGAATTTTACACCACTATGATTATTTTTGAGGTATTGTTGGACATGGATAAAACAAAGTCTGAATCCTTAATCCTTAATCCTTGTCATTTTGTTTCCTTTGGATTAGTTCTTTAAAAATATTTTTCATCATCCTCGGTCTTAAATGATGATATTATTGAATATCTTTGGCACATAGTGCAAAGATGAATGATTTCTGAAGAATATCTTTGGCTTGTGTAGTGCAAAGATGAGCAGTGTTTAAATGAACATGACCAAGTGATTAATATCTTTGGCACATAGTGCAAAGATGAGCAGTGTTTAAATGAACATGACCAATGATGAATATCTTTGGCTGTGGTGCAAAGATGAATATTTGATTCGAGATATATATTGATTGATGTTCTGAGGGATAAAAGATATTGATGAACTTTTAAATTAATTCATAGAAGATAGTAGTTTTCATTCTCTACTTAACTCTTACAATGAATTATTATTTCATTGCGAATATTGATTGAAAATTTGTTGTCTATTGTATTACATTAAATTTTTCCTGTTGAAGACTAACGATAATTTGTTGTATATTATCTTAGTCATAATATTCTTTCTTGAGCTAGTTGAGCTCACCCTTTTCCTTTTGTTCCATTCTTCTCGGGAGGCGAGAATATAAGCGATGCAGTCGGGGTATGGAATGAAGGTTTTAGAAAGGATTGTTTAGTAGTCCTCACCATTTTGTAAAATAATGTATCGATAAATGTGATGAGGATTTATTTGAGTATAAATATTATGCAGAAGATAATATTTGTATTTAAACTCACGATTTCTTGTTGTAATAATAAAGTTGTAGTTGTTTACGTACCATGTATTGACAACTCGAGAATGGGTGATGTATACCTATTTTGGGGCGAAGCGTCGTGGAAAAGGTTTCTCCCAACGAAGTTTGATAGATAAATCAAAGTCTAATTTTTCGAATCAAATTTACTCGGGTTCCTCTTCTTCCTCTTCTTCCTCTTTCTTCCTCTTCTTCCTCACTCTCAATTGCTACCTCTGCAACTAGCTCGGGTGCAACAACTAGTTCTTCATTCACTACGTGGATATCTCTAATTTGTTCCTCGTCTCGACCTTTGCATTAACTTTGATTAGTGATTAAAGGGTGTCACAACTGGTCACATTCACTCCATTGTGAATATTTTCAATTTGCCATTTCAAACACCGCCACAACACAAGGGTTAATTAATATATCAAATATTATCCCTATACTCTCGTGAGCCAATTAAATAACAAATAAACTTAGGTAGGTCATACTAATGAAGGAATTCCCCGCCTCTCCCTCCTAGTTCTTATCTCGCATCTTAGCCGGGATCATATCCTAAGCTCGATACTGTTGTATGGCGCCCCCAAAATTAGGTATACACGTCACCCATCTTGGGTCGCCACTTACATGGTACATAAATTCAAATACAACTTACTAATATAAGCTAGTGTGTACAATACGACATAAAGCGTGAGTTTGAATACAAATATTGTCTACTAGATATTATACAAACTCAAAAGGAGTCCTTATTACAACTATTATCACACTATTTCACGAATAGTGAGGACTACTAATCTTATCCTCTCGGACTATTACTCCATTCCCAGGCTCGTCCCAAATTTATGTTCTCATTTCACGAAGAGAACGGTGAAAGAATGGGTGAGCTCAACTAGCCCAAGAAGAAATATTATGACTAAGATAAATGCGAGAATAATTTATCATTAGCCTTCAACGATGTTAAACGATAAAATACAATAGACAATAAGTTTAATCTGCGGTGGAATAAGCAATCCATTAAAAGAGTCAGTAGAGAATAAAATCTACTATCTTTTAGGTTTTAAAAGGTTTTTCATCATTTGTTATAAATGAGACTCGACTTTAATAAATAATCCACATCATCGTATCACCCTTACACTACGGCCAAGGATATTCATCAAATTATCAATGGTCATGACTATCTTATGTACCGAATCACCCCTAGTCATAATCATACCAAAACTATCCATCAACGCATTACATTGCCAATTTGAGGACTTTTATCACATCATTTATAACAAGCCATGATTATCTTAGAATGATTCCTCATCATAATCATACTAAGTTCATTTATGCACATAAGCGAAAGATAACATAATATAACATGAGGATGATGACAATGACATAATAATTCAATAAAACAAGTTCAAGAATTATTTAATCCGAGAATTATTAACGTCCCAAATTATCAACATGATCTTTGTTTTGTAGAGTAAAATTCAAGAATGATCGGAAGAATATTTCCATGAAAAGATCTTTGGATGAAACGCAAATATCGAGGATATTCTACTAATTTCATGGAGTATAGAAGTCAAAGTTTTAACTAACTGGGTATAATAAAGAATGGAATAACAAAAGAAATCACCATGCATGCGATGAATCGCATGCATGGAGTTATTCCAATGAATAATAAATAACGGAACCGTGTCGGTGAAATTCACACCGCGGGATGTTCCAACAGAATAATAAAGATGGAACCCGGATCCGGTGTAAAACACACGAATAGGATATTCAACAGAGAATAATAAAGATTTTAACCAGTCCGGTGTAAAACACACGCATGGATGTTCCAACAGAATAATAAAAAGATTTAACCAGGTCCTGTAAAACACATGAGCAGGATGTTCCAATGAGAATAATAAAGACGGAACCCGAGTCCTGTAAAACACACGAGCATGTGATATTCCAATGTAATAATAGAAGAATGTCACCAAGTATAGGGTAAATCACAGATACGAGTTATTCCAATGAATAATAAGCAATGGAATAACAACAGCTCTCTTCATGAATAGGAAAGAATAACACCCCTTACATTTGGTAGGAGATTGAATCTGCAAAGTGTAGTAACAAAATACTCTTCTTCTTTCTCTTATTCTCTCTATACTTTCTCTCTCTATAGCTTGAATGAATTAAGTGAAAATAATGAAGTCCTAGGCCTCTATTTATAGAAGATTTCTAGCTTAGCACCTTTCTTAGTGTGAAAAGCGAAGTGGCTTGCAACGAATGGGTTTGGCCTTTTATATAATATGAAACGACAAGTGGTTCGACGCTTAATGTAATGTAAAACGACAAGTGGTTCGGCGCTTTTGTAATGTGAAACGACAAGTGGTTCGGCCTTTGTAATGTGAAACGACAAGTGGTTCGACGTCTGGTAAAGGTAATTACTATTAACGAAGGTAAATACTATTGACGAAGGTAAATACTATTCACAAGGGTAATTACTTATTGACGAAGGTAATTACTATCGACGAAGGTAAATACTATTCACAAGGGTAATTACTATTGACGAAGGTAATTACTATTATTGACGAAGGTAAATACTATTCACAAGGATAATTACTATCGACGAAGGTAATTACTATTAACGAAGAGACTCTTAGATGATGACATATGGCCCCCCATAAAATAATCAAACTTACCACAAATCATTTTTTTTTCATCAACACATATTTAATCTTTCAACAATTATTAATCATTTATAACTTGTCGTCTCAATTATTGATTTAATACTATAACATATTATACGGATGATATTTTGACAATAATTGAATCAATAATATAAGAGATATGATGCAACAATTCATCAGTGAGTAATAATTGAGCATAGGTGAGTGACTTCTCACGTAAAGATCAATAATCAATCTGAGTGTCTTCTATGCAACTACGCCAGACATTCTTGTACTTTTTACCACCGGGTAGTTCAACGCTTTTAACGGTAACACCTCCGTAGTTATTTTTATAAAATATTTTTGTCGTTTTCTCAATCCGACAATAATTACATTATTGTGGGGTCCACCAATAATTGAGTCGTTATGCGAATATTCCCTAACAAAAGAATATTCCCACCAAACGAATATTTTATAACAACTTGCATACTTTGCAAAATTTATAAATATTACCCACAACTATAACATTATATCAAATTTATTCCATAATATTCAAAATAATATTTATAGAAAAATTCATCTTTATTTATAAAATGGGGTCTTACAGGTTATCTTTGGGCCCAATAGAACCCAAACTCCAATAAATTTGAATGAAGGTGATCTTAATTACAAATTCTTTCACGCAAAAGCTTTAAAGAAGCGCAAACAACAATTGGATATGTGGGCTTGAAAATGAGAATTGTGATTGGGTCTTTGGGCACTTGGGAGATAGGTCGTGTGATTAATCATTTCATGACAACTTGTTTAAAAGTTGGATAGAAATTTAAAAGCTATAATTTTATGTAGGATTAAGAAATTAAATGACTCTTATAAAAATTAAATTCTTGAAAAATAATAAGTTAATATTTACTTATTATATTTTTTTTATACGTATTTTTCTTATATTCTTAATATATAGTTATTTAGAGTCCAAAGTTGAGTGGGAATCTAAAAGGTAAATTCCTAGGCATGATTTGATGATTAATTATTAAATGACTCCTATAAAAAATAAAATTGTTATAAATTAATAAGTTACTCTAAAATTTCTATCATAAATAGAGTTTTGGTTATAGTTAAATTATATGTTTAAAAAGTGTTTTAGTTGTGACGCCCCCAAAATAGGTCCATTCCATCCAACCCATTCTGAGTCGCCAAATACATGGTACAGAAATAACTACAACTTTATTATTACAACATATAAACTGTGAGTTTAAATACGAGATATTGCCATCTGCACAATATCCACACGCAAAATAAATTCCCATCATAATTATTGATACATTATTTTATAAAAATAGTGAGGACTACTAAACAACTCTCTCTGTAACCTTCATTCCATACCCCCGACTAGTACTCGCTACATTCTCGCCTCTGAGAAGAAAAAAAATGGAACAAAAAGGAAAAGGGTGAGCTCAACTAGCCCGAAGAAAGAATATTATGACTAAGATAATATACAACAAATTATCGTTAGTCTTCAACAGGAAAAAAACTAATAGAATACAATAGACAACAAGTTTTTAAACCAATATTCGCAATGAAATAATAATTCATTAGAAGAGTTAAGTAGAGAATGCAACTACTATCTTCATATATGAATTTAAAAGTTAAATCGCTCTATCTTTTATCCTGTAACATCAATCAACATACATCCGAAATCAAATATTCATCTTTGCACTACTGCCAAAGATATTCATCGATTGATCATGTTCATCTAAACACTGCTCATCTTTGCACTACGGGCCAAAGATATTAATCGATCGGTATGTGTTCATCTCAACACTGCTCATCTTTTTTACACTACGGGCCAAAGATATTCATCAAGAAATCATTCATCTTTGCACTACAGGCCAAAGATATTCAATAATATCATCATTTAAAACTGAAGATGATGAAAAATATTTTTAAAGAAAAGCGAATCCAAAGAAACAAAATGACAAGGATTAAGGATTAAGGATTCGTACTTTGTTTTATCCATGTCCAACAATACCTCAAAATAATCATAGTGGTGTAAAATTCAAGAATGATCAAAACATGGATACAATCAAAGCTAGTATCCGAATAGATATTTTGGACAAAAGAAGAAATTTTATTTTTTGGTGAATAGTCTAAGTATTCGTGAATAAGTCTCAGATATCGTGAATAGTCTTGAGTATCGTGAATAGTAACTCAAACACCAAAAGATAGAAATTTCACAAAAAAAAAAAACATCTTCACGCTTCATGAATAGTACTTTCGTGAATAAGAACTAAGTGAATAGTAACTCATGAATAAGAACTCGTGAATAAGAACTCATGAATAAGTAACTCCTTATACGAAGAAGTTCCAAATTTGATAAAAAGTTCCAACCAATATTTCAAAGATAATGATATTGAAGAAATAATATCATTTGAGAAGAAAATAACATCCCTTACCTCGAAGAGACAAGACTTAGTTAAAACAGGATATAGACTATGACTTGAACTTGCACCGAGATAGCTATACTCAAAGTATACTCAAAATACTCACAAGAATACGCTTTCGATAATATAGAGAGAAAACTTGAGCTTACGGTGTGATTTTAAATTCTAACCCAAGCACCCTATTTATAGAAATTGCTAGAACACCAAAGCGAAAAATTTAATATAATAATAATATATATATTAATTTGTCTACGCCCACTTAGAATCATCTGAATTCAGCAACTTAGCATGTGTTAAATGAGGCTCATACATCTAAAAAACGTTTTTGTTAATTAAATAAATTAAAACTTCCAAAAATCAATTATTTCGGAGCTTCGGAACTTCAATAATTCATAATAAATAGCCCTTTTATTAGAAAAATTCAAAACCCGCGACTTTCCATAGGAAATTCAATTCTCTACAACTTTGCAGAAGAAAGTTTTTCCAACTCAAATGTAAATTGACCGAAATCCTCAAACGGGCAATTTTACAAGCTATAATCAAATTTCAAATCAAGAAATGGGGTCCAATTTACACACAAAACATGTGTTAATCATTTAATGTCACAAAAATACTCTTCCTCCTCATATACTCATATATCCCACATTCATTATAAAAATATCACCGTTAATATATTATTAAAATAATATATTTAAATGAATTATTTTATCGTAAAAGATAAAATATTAATTTCCAACAATTGTCATTTTAAAATTTTCTCCATCTATATCCACATAAAATCAATATTTTCCTCATCATATAAATCAATAATTAATTATTCACAAATAATATTATAGAATCACAAGATCTTGTGACCAAAGCATTCCTCAGAGCAGAGGGGCTTTCAATAAGAATTTCTCCTTCTTGGTAGCCAATTAGGTGACCAAACCTCTCCTTGAGATGTAACTTTCTAGACATTGCCAATAATGTTATCTAATAATATTATTCAGATAATATGAATTATTGCTTCGATAATGGAAAATAATTGTGTAATGACAATTTATTAAAACAACGAAGAATATAAAATATCAATACAAAGAATTATTGAATCAATAAAATAAAATAATTGAATAAGAATTACTCGTAATAATTATTGAGTAAAGTCTTCTTACGTAAGAATCAATAATTGGTGCAATACCGTGCTAACCTTGGCAACAACGCCAGATTAGTGTGTTTTAACCACCGGGTATTCCAACAAAGATAATTGTAATAACTTCGCCGTTATTTATAAACAACTTATATTTGTCGTTTTTCTTCATCCAATCGCTTTCAGTTATGGGCCCATTAAAAGATCGCATACTGGTCGCATTTAATATTCCCCGACAAAGAAAGAATATTCCACGACCAAACGAATATTCCCCGACAACAATGAATATTTTATAACCACTTGCTTATTCGAAATATTTGCGTATTTTACCCATAACTATCCACATTAATCAAATCAACCCTTACAATTTCAAAATAATAAATAAAGGAAATTCCTTTTTATTTAAAAAATTTCGGGGTCTTACAACCTCCCCTCCTTATGAAATTTCGTCCTCGAAATTGACGTACGTACCTGGTGTTTCGAAAAGGTAAAGATACCTCGCTTTCATTTTCGTTTCCAACTCCCAGGTCATTTCTTCAATATTATGGTTCCTCCACAAAACTTTAACTTGTGGTATAACCTTTGTGCGTAGGACATGCTCCTTTCTATCCAAGATCTTGACAGATACCTCCTCGTACGTTAAGTCTTCGGCTATCTCGTCCGGTTCTAACTCAATGACGTGGTTCGGGTCGTCCACATATTTACGTAACATCGATACGTGAAAAACGTTATGAACACGCGTCATACTTGGCGGTAAAAGCAGTCTATAGGCCATAGTTCTATTCGATCGAGAATTTCAAATGGATTAATAAATCGAAGGTTTGAGCTTTCCTCACCTCACCGATTCTTGCTTTTGAAATAACAACTTCGCACCTCCTTCTTCAAATTCATCATTTCGATTGTGTAGCTTGAATAACTTTTAACTTTATCGATTAAAGTCGATTATACTCGTATATCATCACGTGGGTAACTAGAGTTTTCATCTCCATCTCTATTATTTGTAAATTATTCAAATGAGTCTTTGACAATATCGTACTCAGATTTGTATACGATCTTCTACTCAACACGTCGCCTACCACGTCATTTTTGTAGGATGGCACGGTCGAACATGTCTTTGAAATGAGTCTTCTCTTGAGTTCTTCAAGCTCTTCCCACATTCCTTGCTCCATTCGAATTTTGTATCTCTATGAGTCACCAAGTTAATGGAATAGCGATTCGAGAATATCCTTCAACGAATCTCCGATAATAACCAACTAAGCCTGAAAGCTACGTATTTCGATTCATCGACTTTGGTTGTTCTCAATCGTGACTCATATCCCAACCTTGGATAAGACGTTACAATGACACCTATCGCTTTACTATCGCATCGAATATGGTGTCCCCTACGAGAGTTCGCTTCGCATTGCATTCCACAAAGGAAGTCACCGGATAAAGGCTCAGTACCAAATTCTATAGTTGAATTTTTAACTCCGAAGTTCAATAGAGCCATTCGATATGAGATTTTAGAAATGAGTTTTGTACCGGGTTCAAAGTCGATACAAAATTTAATATCGATCTTTGGGAGTAAACCAAGAAATTCTTCAGAAATACGTCAGAAAAATAAATAACAACAGAATATTATTCAAATCGACGTGTCTTTATTCAAATCCATAACATGGACTAAGAAAACTTAACATCCGTAATAAACGAATGACTTCATGGCTTGATATGAAAATGTTTGACTTGACAATGGTTTGATTGCACGAATTGAATAACGGAGTTGCTTAGGAATATGAAAACTAACAACCTTACGAAAGCAATCAATTTTGGCATGATGAGTAGTTAACCTTAAAATCACATCAAAAGCAAATATCTCTATAGAAATAAGGTTAACGGTGTAATGTGATAGTGCCAACTGAATCAAACAAGATTTCTAAACAAATGTAATTTAAATACAACTTATTAGGTATACATCACCCATCTTGGGTCGCCACTTACATGGTATGTAATTTAAATACAACTTATTAACATAACTGTCTGGTATGCAATACGACATAAAGCGTGAGTTTAAATACAAATATCGCTCTACTAGATATTATACAAACTCAAAAAAAAAGTTCTCATTACAATTATTATCACACTATTTCACGTAATAGTGAGGACTACTAATGCTATCTTCAGACCATCACTGCTTTCCCCACTTCGTCCCCAAATTATATTCTCATTTCACGAAGAGAACAAAGAAAGAAAGGGTGAGCTCAACTAGCCCAAAGAAGAAATATTATGACTAAGATAATGCGAATAAATTATCAATAGTCTTCAACAATGTTAAACCGATAAAATACAATAGACAAACCAGGTTTAACTGCGCAATGAATAAGCAATCCATTAAAAGAGTCAAGTAGAAAATAAAGTCTACTATCTTTTAGGTTTTAAAAGGTTTTCATCATCATTATAAATTTGAGACTCGGCTTTAATAAATATTCCACATCATCGAATCACCCTCGCACTACTACGGCCAAGGATATTCTTTAGTATCACGACCACAATTATTCACGCACTACGGGCCAAGAATATTTGTGTATTCATTAATGGTCATGATCATGCCAACAATCGCCCACCAATGCACTACTACCCATCGAGGATTTTTATCACATCATTTGTAACATTACTATTATGATTACACCGTAGTCTCTCGGTCATAATCATACCAAGTCCATCTATGCACTACAAAATACGTATGACTTTCAACATAATATAAACATGAGGATGATGACAATGATATAAGAATTCAATAAAACAAGTTCAAGAATTATTTTATCCGGAATTATTAACGTCCAAATTATCAACATGATATTGCTTTTGTAGAGTAAAATTCAAGAATGATCGGAAGAATATTTCCATGAAAAGATCTTTGGATAAAACGCAAATATCAAGGATATTCCACTAATTTCATGGAGTATAAAGTCAAAGTTTTAACTTAACCGGGTATAATAAAGAATAGAATAACAAAAGAAATCACCATGCATGCGATAGATCCTTATGAGCGAGTTATTCCAATGTAATAATAAATAACGGAACGGTCCCAAAAACGCACAAACAGATGTTCCAATGTAATAATAAAGAATGGAACCAAGTCGGCGTAAAACACACGCATGTGATGTTCCAATGTAATAATAATAAAGATTTTAACCAGTCCGGTGTAAAACACACGCATGTGATGTTCCAATGTATAATAATAAAGACGGAAACCAGTCCTGTAAAACACACGTATACGATATTCCAAATGAATAATAATAAAGATTTTAACCGTGTCCTGGTGTAAAACACACCACATGCATGTGATGTTCCAATGAATAATAGAAGAATGTCACCAAGTATAGGTAAACCGCATGTATCAAAAGTTATTCCAATGTAATAATAAGCAATGGAATAACAACAGCTTCTCTTCATGAATAAGAAAGAATAACACCCCTTACATTTAGTAGGAGATTGAATATCGCAGAGGTGTAGTAACAAAATACTCTTCTTCTTTCTCTCTTATTCTCTCTATACTTTCTCTCTATATAGCTTGAATGAATTCGTGAAAATAATGAAGCCCTAGGCCTCTATTTATAGAAGATTTCTAGCTTAAGACCGCCCGTGTGAAAAGGCAAGTGGCTTGACGACTAATGATGTGAAAAGAAAAGTGGTTTGATCGCTCGTAATGTGAAACGACAAGTGGTTCGGCCGCACCAGTAATGTGAAACGACAAGTGGTTCGACGTCTGTAAAGGTAATTACTATTAACGAAGGTAAATACTATCGACGGAAGGTAAATACTATTCACAAGGGTAATTACTATCGACGAAGGTAATTACTTATCGACGAAGGTAAATACTATCGACGAAGAGACTCTTAGATGATGACATATGAGCCCCCATAAAATAATCAAACTTACCACAAATCATTTTTTTTCATCAACACATATTTAATCTTTCAACAATTATTAATCATTTATAACTTGTCGCCTCAATTATTGATTTAATACTATAACATATTATATGTATGATAATGTGACAATAATTGAATCAATAATATAAGAGATATGATCGCAGAAGAATTATCAGAGCAATAATTGAAAGCGTAGGTGAGTGACTTCTTCACGTAAAGCATCAATAATCAATATGGTGTGCTACTATACAACTACGCATATTATTGTACTTTTACTACCGGGTAGTTCAACGCTTTTAATCTGTAACACCTCTGCAAGTTATTTTTATAGAAAGATAATTTTGTCGCTTTTAACTACGACAATACTTCCGCCAATAGGGTCCACTTAATGATTGAGCCGTTGCATCTAATATTCCCCGACAAAAAGAATATTCCCGACCAAACGAATATTTTATAACAACTTGCTTACTTTGCAAAATTTATAAATATTACCCACAACTATAACATTATATCAAATTTATTCCATAATATTCAAAAATAATATTTATAGAAAAATTCATCTTTATTTATAAAAGCCGGGTCTTACAACCTCCCTTCTTATGAAATTTCGCCCTCGAAATTAGGTAATGCGACTGGTATATCGAAGAGGTAAGGATACCTTGATTTCATTTCGATTCTAACTCCCAAGTCATTTCCTCAACATCGTGGTTCCTCCACAAAACTTTGACTTGAGGTATAACCTCGAGCGTAGAATATGTTCCTTCTTATCCAAAATTTGAACAGAACCTCTTCATACGCCAAATCTTCCGCTATTTCGTCCTGCTTCTAACTCAATAATATGGTTCGGTCTTTCACATATTTACGTAACATAGATATGTGAAAAACGTTATGAACACGAGACATATTTCAGCAGAAAAGCGAGTCTATAGCCACGCTTCCTACTCAATCGAGGATTAAAATAGACCGATGAATCGAGGATTAAGTTTTCCTCTCTTTCCAAATCTTGTAACTCCTTTCCATGGAAAGAACTCTTAACAACACATGATCTCCTATATCGAATTCCACGCCCTTTCGATGAAGACCAAAGATAACTCTTTTGTCAATTTTGTGAGGTTTTTATACGTTGTTTGATCGTTTGAATCTTTTCCGTAGTCATACGCACTCAACTCGTCCCAACAACGCTGCTTCACCCACCTCATCCCAAAGATAATCGAGAGCGACACTTTCTTCCATACAATGCTTGAATGGAGCCATGCCAATACTTGTTTGATAACCTGTTGTTATATAGAAAACTCCACCAATGGTAAGAACTTGTCCCAACTCCTTGAAATCAAGGACACGAGTCTTAATAAATCTTCAAGAGTTTGAATAGTCCTCTCCGATCGTCCGTCCGTCTTCGAGGATGATATCCGAAGCTAAATCGTAAAATCCATGCTCATAGCTTTTTGCAAAACTAACCCAAAATCGTGAAGTGAATCTTGGGTCTCGATCGAAAACTATGGATACCGGCAGATACCATGCGCCTCTTACAATCTGCTTTATGTACATACGAGCAAGACGTTCAAGTTTATAAGTTTCTCGATCGGTAAGAAATGAGCGGACTTGGTCAATCTATCAACAATGACCCATATCGCATCAATGCCTTGAGAAACCTTAGGAAGGCCGTGAATCTAAATCCATGGTAATGTGCTCCCACTTCCATTCTGAATTCCAAGTGGTTGCAATGGACCTTTTGGTACTTGATGCTCGCTTTAACTTCGTTGACAAGTTAGACACCTTGAGATAAACAAAGCTTATCTCTCTTTCATATTGCTCCACCAAAATGTATGATTTAATATCATGATACATTTTGGTACTCCTGTGATGGATTGCAAATGGTGTGTCAATACCTCTGTTAGGTTTGTAATATTCAAGAACGCAATCAAATTGCATAAAAAGTGCGAAACGTGTAAAATTAGAGTTTAAAAATTTACAAACCATATACCCGATCACCCTTTATGCACAATTATTAATTAAACGAAAAGATAAAGAATAAAATCATACCTCAAGATCGAGCTTCCTCGGTACAAGTTCACCTCCAACCTTTTCGCTCAACTTGAATCCACCGGGTTTGGTTCCTTCCTTTGATCAACGTTAGCCACCCATATGTTTGGCCTCTGGGGTGATCTACCAAGGAATAATAATGATTCGAGAAGAAGGTGTATTGGCTCAAACCCTAGTTTTTCCTATCTCTATAGAAAAAGGGCGCGTCTTTCTCAACAATTGGAATTATGTCAGTATGTTGAAAAAGTCAACAACCCCCACCACCCATAATAAGACTCCTCTTATTAATAGATGTGGGCAACCCACCTTAACAATTAAGGAATTGGGTTTATTTTAATTAATTAAATTCTTTTAATTAATTAAGCTCCCTAATCTTATTAGGGATAATTAATTAAACTCTTTTAATTAATTTAACCTCCTAATCTTATTAGAATAAATGAGAGTACTTATATTAAAGTAATTCCTAAACTCTTTTAAAAATTAAAATAATAATAATATTAATAATATTAATAAGACTCTCTTATTAATTTATATTTAATATTTCTAAAATATTAAATAATAAATATTAAACTATTTAATTTATTCTATCACCATAGATTAAATTAAATATACATAACATATTATTACGATTATGCCATTAACTTCTTAAATAATTATTCTTCCTTTTATGGTGTGACCCTTTAGGTTCTCCATATTAAACCTATTGTGAATAAATCAATTAGAACAATTCTAATCTTATTTAAATAAATAAATTAAATAATTAATTTATTTAAATAAATAATATTTATTCTACAATAGGGATAAGCCTCCCTGTGATCAAATCGACTTTCCGGATAATATAGATTTCAACATTAATCATAAAAGAACCTTTGAGTAAATAGTTACCGCATAATTCAATCCTTCCACCATACAATGTCCCAATTAAATATAAGATATGGAATTATCACAAGTCTTATTTTATTTAATTATATGTATTTCGATCCTTAAATGCACAACACTAAATAATGCAAATTAGAAACTCCTTTCTAATTTCATTCTCGCTTAACCAAGGACTACTTGGGTTGTCATTTATCGAATCACATAGACATTTCTCTTTTTTATTGTAAGTGGTAGATTCTTTATCGATCATACATTATCTCCATGTACAACTTATTATACCCAAGCATACCTTTGATATACCCTAAGGGTCTTAAGGAATAAGTCAAAGTATAACTCATCATACACAAGATACTAGGATGATCTCAAGTCCAAGGATCACTTGTCTTACTATCACTACAGAATTTCTATCGACAGCAATTAAAACTCCATTAGGTATTCCTTAGTGAGCCACGCTCAAATGAACTTATTCTCTAATTAAAGACCTCTACATACTTGCTTTAGTGTCTCCACACAAATGATCATGAGATCAATCATCCTCATCCAATGAGCAAGCACGATGTACCAATCTATCCTGGATTCACTAATCCCCAATTTAGTAATCCAACGATTGGGAACTATTTTAGTTTTAAGCTTTCTAAGAATTTAGATCTCATTAGAATGATCATCATCATTATTCTAAAAGCATTGCTTAAAACTATGGGTTTATCACATATTATAAAACAAAGATCACGTAGATAATTAAAAGCCTTTAATAAATTAATACTTTTTATTAATAAATGAATAAGATTGTTACAAAGTATATGCTTTATCATCAAACATGATTGGCTTGTGTGCATACTACTTTCACCTCCATCATGATATTATACTTTAAATCGTGGTCGTTAGAACACAAAGTCCGAGTTGACTCAAGTATTCCTTATTCATCGATTCTTGCTTCCTAAGATAAGCACCTTCTCAGACTTTCTTCCTCATACGCATCGCCTCCAGTCCGTAGCTGAAAGCAAACTTTAACTTTATCGATTAAAGTCGGTTCTACTCGTATACTCGCTTATCATCACACGCGTCCCTGAGTCTTTAACTCTATCTCCATCCTTTGCAAGTCACACAAAAATGGGCCTTTGCGTTGACAATATCGCACTCGTGATTTGCATATGATTTTCTACTCAATCGTCGCCTACCACGCTCGCTTTTCGAGATGGTATTGGATGGTATGATCATAATCTTTCAATGAGTTCAAGCCAACGTCGTTGTCGCATGTTGAGTTCCTTTTGAGTGAAGAAATATTTGAGGCTTTTATGATCCGTAAAGATCTCCACTTTCTCCCATACAAGTAATGCCTCCAAATTTTAAGTGAAAGACAATACCGCTAACTCTAGATCATGAGTAGGATAATTCCTCTCATATTCTTTGAGTTGTCGCGAGGCATAAAGCTATAACTTTTCCATGTTGCATAAGAACACATCCCAACCCTTTGCTCAAGCATCACTTTGTAGATGACAAATCCCTCCGAGCCGGATGGTATTGTCGTAACAGTCTTTGAAATAAGTCTCCTCTTGAGTTCTTGAAAACTCTTCTCACATTCTTCGCTCCAACCGAACTTTGTATCTTTTCGAGTCACCGAAAGTCGATGGAGTAATGATTCGAGAAAATCCTTCCACGAATCTCCGATAATAACCAAATAAACCGAGAAAGCTACGCATTTCGCCACATCGATTTAGGTTGTTCCTACTTTGAATAGCTTGATCTTTCTTTGGTGGGTCAATGATATTCCATGACTTGATACCACGTGCCCAAGGAATGCTACTTGTAAGACCAAAAATTTTTTAAATAAAAGGAATTTCCTTTATTTATGATTTTGAAATAGTAAGGGTTGATTTGATTAATGTGGATAGTTAAGGGTTAAATACGCAAATATTTCAAAATAAGCAGTGGTTATAAAATATTCATTTTTCGTCGGAGAATATTCGTTTGGTCGTGGAATATTAAATGCTTCGTTTGGGAATATTCGCATGACGACGGCGCAGACCATGTGTGGGCCCCATAACGAAAAGCGATTGGATGAGGAAAACGACAAAGTTTGGGTGGTTATAAATAACGCGTAGTTATTCTGAATTAAGACCGTTGAATACCCGGTGGTTAAAATACGATGTCTACTGCGTGGTCGTTGCACAAGAAGCATTACCAGTATTGATAAAGATTGTTGAATTATTGATTCATACGTAAGATGGCACTACTCAATAATTTTTACAATGAGTTACCGCTCAATATTTTATTTTATTGATTCAATAATTCTTTGCGTTGATATTTTATATTATTGTTGTTCAATAATTGTCACCGCACAATGTTTCCCATTATCGGATCAATAATTCATATTATTTGAATAATATTATTAGATAACATTATTGGCAATGTCTAGAAAGTTACGTCTAAGGAGAGGTTTGGTCACCTAATCATACCCAGAAGAGAGAGATCCTTATTGAAAGCCCCTCTTTCCGGGAACAAATTTGTCATAAAATGTGATTCAAGAATATTATTTGTGAATAATTAATTATTGATTCATATGATAAGGAAATATTTATTTTATATGAATATAAATGATGAATTTATTTATGTGGTTATTAATGAAGGAATTAATGTTGAGGTGTTTTATCAAGATTTTATCTGGATTGAGGTGTTAAAATCAAATCGTGGGTTTTGAGATATATTATGGGGTTATAATTTTTAATCCGACCGTTGGATTGTGGTAATTTTTGGGTATGTTATACATACATAAGTTGAGTATATGTCCACAAATTTTGAACCGTTAAAAATGCACGAATGATTTGTTGTGAATTTTAAGAGGTGTGGATTCGGAAATTAGGTTTATAATTGATTTTGGTGGAAAATTCTAGAATTGAGTGGGCCCCACTTGTGGTTGGTGAAAAAATGTGCTGAATTTTATTTCAAATGTGGTGGGTGGCAATAGTAGCGAGTAAAGCCATCGGTAGCAATCAAGTCTGCCTTGGTAATTTAACATTTTCCTATAAATAGAAATTTAAGTTAGAATTGAAAATCACACTAGAAACAAAGTTTTCTCTCTTTCTCTCTATATTATTGAGCGTATTTTGTGAGTATTTAGATACTTTGAGAGTTGTTGTTCAAGATAAGTTTCATTCAAGATCACTTCACCTTTCTTTCCAAAATCGATTCTTTGAGGTAAGGGATGTTATTTTCTTCTCGAATGATATTAATTCTTCAATATCATTATCTTTGAAATATATCAGTTGGTACTTTTTATCAAATTTGGAACTTTTTCATGTCGGGGTTACTATTCATGAGTTCTTATTCACGAGTTACTATTCATGAGTTACTATTCACGAGTTACTATTCACGAGTACTATTCATGAAGCGTGAAAATGTTTTTTTGTGGAATTTCTATCTTTTGGTGTCGGAGTTACTTATTCACGATATCTGTGACTATTCACGATATCTGACACTATTCACGAATCGACGACACTATTCACCTAAAAAATGAAAATTTTTCTTTTAAATCTAAAATATCTATTCGGATACTAGCTTTGATTGTATCCATGTTTTGATCATTCTTGAATTTTACACCACTACGATTATTTTTTGAGGTATTTTGGACGTGGATAAAACCAAGTATGAATCCTTAATCCTTGACATTTGTTTCAATTGGATTCGTTCTTTTAAAAAATATTTTTTCATCATCCTCGGTCTTAAATGATGATATTATTGAATATCTTTGGCCCGTAGTGCAAAGATGAATGATTTCTCGCTATATCTTTGGCTCAGAGTGCAAAGATGAGCAGGTGTTTAAATGAACATGATCGATCGATGAATATCTTTGGCTCATAGTGCAAAGATGAATGATTTCTGAAGAATATCTTTGGCTGTAGTGCAAAGATGAACAGTGTTTAAATGAACACGACCGATCGATGAATATCTTTGGCCTTTAGTGCAAAGATGAGCAGTGTTGAGATGAACACGATCGATTGATGAATATCTTTGGCTGTAGTGCAAAGATGAATATTTGATTTGAGATGAATATTGATTGATGTTACATGGATAAAATATTGATGATGGATCGTTAAATTCATAGATTATAGTAGATTTCATTCTCTACGTAACTCTTCATGAATTATTATTTCATTATGAATATTGATCAAAACTTGTTGCCTATCAGATTCTATCGTATTTTTCCTGTTGAAGACTAACGATAATTTGTTGTATATTATCTTAGTCATAATATTCTTTACTTGGGCTAGTTGAGCTCACCCTTTTCCTCGATGTTCCATTTTTCTTCTCAAGAGGCGAGAATGTAACGAGTCTTAGTCGGGGTATGGAATGAAGGTTCTAGAGAGAGTTGTTTAGTAGTCCTCACCATTTTTGTAAAATAATGTATCAATAAATGTGATGAGGATTTATTTGAGTATAGATATTATCTAGAAGATAATATTTGTATTTAAACTCACAAGATATATTGTCGTATTTCACACGACATTTTGTATTATTCAGTAGTTTCTTTTTGTACCATGTATTTGGCGACTCGAAATGGGTGTTGTGTATACCTATTTTGGGGGCGTCACGGTTAATATCGAGCTTAGGGATATGATCTCTGGCGGAGATCGGGGAATAAAACTAGGAGGAGAGACGAGTAAATCCTTCGCTAAGGTGTCTACCTAAGCTTATTTGTTGGTTGGTCATATTATAGGGGTATTATGTGATTTGTTAATTTATTTAATTAACCCTTGTTTTATGATAGTTTTTAGAATGGTCACGGAACGTTAACAATGGAGTGAATGAGATCGTGGAGACACCTCTAATCGCCAACCGTGATAATGTGATGTCAAAGTGAAGAAGAATTAGAGATATCCATGTGGTGAGTGAAGAATTGATAGTTGCACCCAGATAATCGCAGAGGTAACAAATGAGAGTGAGGAAGAAGAGGAAGAAGAGGTACCAAGAAGAGAGTTTATTAGAGGTATTTTATGATCGAAATATAGAATTGCAAAATCGTATTCATGAGTTAGAAGAAGCGAGGCAAAGAATCGAGCGATCCTGGAGCAAAAGGATGCAACGATTCAAGCTTGTTACCCGACACGTGATGCTTGAGAATGAAGCACTCTTTAGCGAGTATAAGATGATAAAGTCGAATCGAAATGAAAGAAGAAATAACCGAACGAGTGAGAATGAGTGATGCATGGGTAAAAGTCGCATTGACGCGTTGATATTATGGAAAGAGATGTCCAATCTAAAAAGAGAAGATTTAACGATGACGGGAAGGCGTCGGCGTGAACATCAAGACTATCAACAAATTCTAGGGAAGAGAACGATCGCCGCCAGATGCTACGGATGTGGAGAGGAGGGACATATAAGGTCAAACTGTTCAAAGCCTTCCAAGGTATGCTATAATTGTGGAAAAGAAGGACATATCGCTTCGAGATTATGCGATATCGAAACCAGATCCAGCGTGAATGGTGACTCAAAAGGATGTCCTTAAAAAGTCAAAGTCAACGGTTCTTGGAAGAGCGTTTGTCGTGACCGGTCAATTAAAATCTGAGGAACCCGAACGAAGTTAGCACGTTTAGTTAATTATAAATTCTTGCGAAGTTTATACCTTACTAGATATCGGTTCTACCCATTCTTTATCTCTCTTACTTACGCCAACGTTTGAACTTGACTACGGAGAAATTAAACTTTGACTTTCTGTGGAGACTCCATTAGAGAAACTTTCATTACATCCGTTGTTTAAAAATCTTGCTTGATTCAAGTTGGCACTATCACATTACCCGTTAACCTTATTTCTATAGAGATATTTGTTTTGATGTGATTTTAAGGTTAACTACTCATCATGCCAAATTGATTGCTTTTGTAAGGTCATTAGTTTTCATATTCCTAAGCAACTTTGTTATTCAATTCAAGCAATCAAACCATTGTAGTCAAACATTTTCATATCAAGCCATGAAGTCATTCGCTTATTACGGATGTCAAGTTTTCTTAGTCCATGTTATGGATTTGAATAAAGACACGTCGATTTGAATAATATTTCATTGTTATTGATTTTTCCCGACGTATTTCAAGAATTTCTTGGTTTACTCCCAAAGATCGATATTAAATTTTGTATCGACTTTGAACCCTAAGACAAAACTCATTTCTAAAATCTCATATCGAATGGCTCTATTGAACTTCGTGAGTTAAAAATTCAACTATAGAATTTGGTACCGAGCCTTTATCTTGTGACTTCCTTTTGTGGAATTCACCTGCCGCACTCTCTGTAGGGGCGTCATATTAGATGCGATAGTAAATCGATAGGTGTCATTGTGACGTCGTATCCAAGATTGGGATATAAGTCACAATTGAGAGCAACCTAAGTCGATGTCGAAATACGTAGCTTTCTAGGCTTAGTTGGTTATTATCGAGATTCGTTGAAAGATATTCTCGAATCGCTATTCCATTAACGCAATTGACTCGTAGAGATACAAAATTCGAATGGAGCAAGGAATGTGGGAAGAGCTTCAAGAACTCAAGAGGAGACTCATTTCAAAGACATGTTCACCCATACCATCCTGGAAAAGCGACGTGGTAGGCGGCGTGTTGAGTGAAGATCGATATAAGTACGAGTACGATATTGTCAAAGACTAATTTCAGATAATTTATAAATAATAGAGATGGAGATGAAAACTCTAGGTACCCACGCGTGATGATATATACGAGTATAATCGACTTTAATAGAAAAAGTTAAGGTTGCTTCAAGCCAATCGGCTTGATGCGTATGCGTATGAAGAAGAAAGTACAAAAAGAGCTATTCCGTAAGCGAGAATTGATGAAGAAGGAATACTTGAGTCCACTTTAGACTTTGTGTTCCTAACGACTGATTTGAAGTACAAGATTATGATGGAGGCACACAATCGCCATTTGCAATCCATCCGGAAGTACTAAAATGTATCGTGATCTTGACATACATTTTGGTGGAACAATATGAAGAGAGAGATTGCAAAGTTTATCTCGATGTGTTTAACTTGCCAACAGTGTAAAAGCGCGAGCATCTTGTACCTAAGGGTCCGTTGCAACCACTTGAGATTCCTGAATGGAAGTGGGAACACATTACTATGGATTTCATTCACGGGTCTTCCTACTACGCTTCTCAAGGCATCAATGCTATTTGGGTCATTGTTGATAGATTAACCAAGTCTCCGCTCATTTCTTACCGACACGAGAGACTTATTCCTTGAACGCCTTTCTCGTATGTACGTAAAATGCGATTGTGAGATTGCATGGCATGCCAAGATCCATAGTTTTAGATCGTGACCCAAGATTCACTTCATGATTTTGGGTTAGTTTGTAGAAAGCTATGGGCACGCAGATTTCTGCGATTTAGTTTGGCATACCATCCTCAAACGGATGGACAATCGTAAAGGACTACTCAAACTCTTGAAGATATATTAAAACTCGTGTCCTAGATTTCAAAGGAAGTTGGGATAAGTACTTGCCATCAGTGGAATTCTCATACAACAATAGTTATTAAACAAATATAGGCATGGTTCCATTCAAGCATTATATGGACGAAAATGTCGCTCTCCAATATGTTGGGATGAGGTGGGTGAAGCAACATTGTTGGGGGACGAGAGTTAAGACGCGTATACTCACCGAAAAGATCCAAATGATTCGACAACGATACAAACCAAGCACAAGATCGACAAAAGAGTTATGCGGATCTTCATCGAAAGGACGTGGAATTTAATGTAGGGGATCATGTATTGTCATGAGTTGCTCCATGGAAGGGAGTTACAAGATTTGGGAAGAGAGGAAAGCTCAATCCACGATTTATCGGTCCATTTCAAATTCTTGACCGAGTAGGAAATGTAGCCTATAGACTTGCGTTACCTCCGAGTATGTCTCGTGTTCATAATGTGTTTCACATATCCGTATTTCAGAAATATGTGAAAGACCCGAACCACGTTATAGAAGTTAAAATCTGACGAGATAGCCAAAGACTTAACGTATGAGGAGGTACTTGCCAAAGATTTTGGATAAGAAGGAGCATGTCCTACGCCAAAAGGTTATACCACAAGTTAAAGTTTTGTGGAGGAATCATGCTATAGAGAAATGACCCGGGAATTGAAACGGAAATGAAAGCGAGGTATCCTCACCTTTTGAAAACACTGTGTATCGTCGTCAATTTCGAGGACGAAATTTCATAAGGAGGGAGGTCAGAAGACCCCAAATTTTTTAAATAAAAGGAATTTCCTTTATTTATGATTTTGAAATAGTAAGGGTTGATTTGATTAATGTGGATAGTTAAGGGTTAAATACGCAAATATTTCAAAATAAGCAAGTGGTTATAAAATATTCATTTTTCGTCGGGAATATTCGTTTGGTCGTGGAATATTCGCATCTGCTCGGGAATATTCGTATTTACTTTATAACAGCGACCATGTGTGGGCCCCATAACGGAAAGCGATTGGATGAGGAAAAAAACGACAAAGTTTGGGTGGTTATAAATAACTGCCGTAGTTGTTACCATTAAGATCATTGGAATACCCGGTGGTTAAAATACAAGAATACGCGCGTGGTTGCATTAAGAGTTATTACCAGTACATTACAAGATTGTTGAATTATTGATTCATACGTAAGATGGCACTACTCAATAATTTTTACAAAGAGTTACTGCTCAATATTTTATTTTATTGATTCAATAATTGTCGCGTTGATATTTTATATTATCATTGTTCAATAATTGTCACGCACAAGATTTCCCATTATCGATCAATAATTCATATTATTTGAATAATATTATTAGATGACATTATTGGCAATGTCTAGAAAGTTCTGCTCAAGGAGAGGTTTGGTCACCTAATAATTGCTACCAAGAAGGAGAGATCCTTATCGAAAGCCCCTCTTCCTCTGAGAACGACTGGTTGTCATTATAAATGTGATTCAAGAATATTATTTGTGAATAATTAATTATTGATTCATATGATAAGGAAATATTTATTTTATATGAATATAAATGATGAATTTATTTATGTGGTTATTAATGAAGGAATTAATGTTGAGGTGTTTTATCGGTATTTTATCTGATTGGAGGTGTTAAAAATCAAATCGGGGTTTTTGAGATATATTATGGGGTTATAATTTTTAATCCGACCGTTGGATTGTGGTAATTTTTGGGTATGTTATACATACATAAGTTGAGTATATGTCCACAAAT
The DNA here is from genome assembly GCA_020205615.1 of Panax quinquefolius. Taxonomy (NCBI): domain Eukaryota; kingdom Viridiplantae; phylum Streptophyta; class Magnoliopsida; order Apiales; family Araliaceae; genus Panax; species Panax quinquefolius. The sequence continues at coordinate 83,771 of JAINUW010000199.1, read as the reverse complement.
TTTGAACCGTTAAAATGCACGAATGATTTGTTGTGAATTTTAAGAGGTGTCGGATTCTAAAATTAGGTTTATAATTGATTTTGGTGGAAAATTCTAGAATTGAGTGGGCCCCACTTGTGGTTGGTGAAAAAATGTGCTGAATTTTATTTCAAATGTGGTGGGTGGCAATAGTAGCGAGTAAAGCCATCGGTGGCAGTCAAGTCCTCGCTTCTACGGGCTAACATTTTCCTATAAATGAGGGCTGTTAGAATTGAAAATCACACCGTAAACAAAGTTTTCTCTTCTCTATATTATTGAGCGTATTTTGTGAGTATTTAGATACTTTGAGAGTTGTTGTTCAAGATAAAGTTTCATTCAAAGATCACTTCCGACCTTTCCTTCCGGTCTTCGATTCTTTGAGGTAAGGGATGTTATTTTCTTCTCAAATGATATTAATTCTTCAATATCATTATCGTTTGAAATATCGGTTGGTACTTTTTATCAAATTTGGAACTTTTTCATGTCGGGGTTACTATTCATGAGTTACTTATTCACGAGTTACTATTCATGAGTTACTATTCACGAAGTTACTATTCACGAGTACTATTCATTAAGTGAAGCGAAAATGTTTTTTTTGTGGAATTTCTATCTTTTGGTGTCTGAGTTACTATTCACGATACTGAAGACTATTCACGATACTGACTATTCACGAATCATTTACACTATTCAATCAGAAAAATGAAAATTTTTCTTTTCGCTCTAAAATATCTATTCGGATACTAGCTTTGATTGTATCCATGTTTTGATCATTCTCTTGAATTTTACACCACTACGATTATTTTTGAGGTATTTTTGACGTGGATAAAACCAAGTATGAATCCTTAATCCTCGACATTTTGTTTCACCGGATTCGCTCTTTAAAAATATTTTTTTTCATCATCCTCGGTCTTAAATGATGATATTATTGAATATCTTTGGCCGTAGTGCAAAGATGAATGATTTCTTAAGAATATCTTCGCCCCGTAGTGCAAAGATGAGCAGTGTTTAAATGAACACGACCGATCGATGAATATCTTTGGCCCAGTAAGGCAAAGATGAATGATTTCTCAAGAATATCTTTGGCTCAGAGTGCAAAGATGAACAGTGTTTAAATGAATACGACCGATCGATGAATATCTTTGGCCTTTAGTGCAAAGATGAACAGTGTTGAGATGAATACGACCGATTGATGAATATCTTTGGCCCGTAGGCAAAGATGAATATTTGATTTGAGATGAATATCGATTGATGTTACATGGATAAAATATTGATGATGGACTGTTAAATTCATAGATTATAGTAGATTTCATTCTCTACGTAACTCTTCTATGAATTATTATTTCACGCGAATATTGATCTCAAAACTTGTTGCCTTTATTGTATTCTATCGATTTTTCCTCGTTGAAGACTAACGATAATTTGTTGTATATTATCTTAGTCATAATATTCTTTATCGGCTAGTTGAGCTCACCCTTTCCTTGATGTTCCATTTTTCTTCTCAAGAGGCGAGAATGTAGCGAGTACTTAGTCTGGGTATGGAATGAAGGTTCTAGAGAGAGTTGTTTAGTAGTCCTCACCATTTTGTAAAATAATGTATCAATAAATGTGATGAGGATTTATTTGAGTATAGATATTGTCTGTAAGATAATATTTGTATTTAAACTCACAAGATATATTGTCGTATTTCACACTTTGTACATTTGTATTATTGAAGTTGTAGTTCGCTTCAGCACTACCATGTATTCATGACTTCGTAATGGGTGTCAGTGTATACCTATTTTGGGGGCGCCACACTACTTCTTCAAGCCGTAACTCACATTTCTTCAACTTGGCATAAAGCTTATATTCACGGCTTTTTGGAGTGTCGACCTCAAGTGTTGCTCATGATCTTCACTTCTTTTGGAATAAATAAGGATGTCATCAATAAAGACGACCACAAAGTGATCTAAATATTCCTCAATACTCTGGCTCATCATATCCATGAAGGCAACAGAGTATTAGTCAATCCAAAGGACATGACTAGGAATTCATAATGCCCGTATCGAGTTCCGAAAGCCGCTTTGGAATGTCACGGTTCTAATCTTCAATCGGTGATATCCTAACGAAGATCAATCTTTGAAAAGAATTTGGCTCCTTGCAACCGGGTCAAACAGTCATCAATACGTGGCAATGGATACCTATTTTTGATGGTGACATGATTCAACTCCCGATAATCAATACAAAGTCGATACTCCCATCTTTCTTCTTCACGAATAGATGTGAGCACCCCAAGGAGAAGTACTAGACGAATAAAGCCAATATCTAACAATTCCTCGCAGTTGGGTCTTTAACTCCGATGTTCAATAGAGCTATTCGATATGGGGCTTTGGAAATAGGTTTTGTCTCGGTTCAAGGTCGATACAAAATTCAATTTCACGCCTGGGGGTAGGCCAGAAGTTCTTCTGGAATACGTCAGAAATTTATTAACAATAGAAATATCGCTCAAAACCGACGATTTTTGTTTAAATCATGATATGAGCTAAGAAAGCTTGACATCCGCTTTTCAATAAACGAATAGCTTTATGGCTTGAGATGACCGTGATTGATTTTAATGGTTTGGTCGCTTGAATTCGCGATAATAGGTTGATTAGAAATATGAAAGCTAACAACCCACGAAAACAATCAATTTTGCATGATAAGTAGTTAACCAATCAATCCCTTGTAATCACGCCAAATGCAAGTATTTTTAATGAAATAAGATCGATGCAGTAATGTGAGGGTACCGATTTGAACCAAACAAGACTTATAAACAAAGGGATGTAATGAAGGTTTCTCCCAACGGAGTTTCCACAGATAAGTCAAAGTCTAATTTCTCCGAGTCAAATTTAATCGATGAGCCAGCAAGTAGGAGAAATAAAAGAATGGGTAGAACCTAGATCAAATAAAGTATAGACTTCATTAGAGTTTATGATAAGCTTACCCGTGATGACCTCATTCGGATTCCTTGCTCTTTGGGAGGTCACAACAAACGCCTCCTCAGACTACTGGCTTTGAATTTTCTTCGGGATGGCCTTTGGTGCCTCCATCCTAGCTTTCGAATTTGTGTTCTAGAACGACAAAATCGAGCTAAGTGACCTTCTTCCACAATTATAACATGCTTTGACTGCATTTACACGCTTTGATCGATGTGTCCCTCTCATCCGCATTTGAAGCATATGATAGGTGGTCTTTCTCCTTCCTTAACAATGGGTGCTTTGGTCTTGACGTCTTTCCATCATCATTGAATCTCCGCTTTTGAAATGTCCATTCTTATTGTTTTGGTCCCGATTACCACCAAGTGGTTACCATATCCGGCCCGTTGATTCCTCCACGCTTTGTCCACCGCTCGATGACTACTCTCGCCGGTATTATAATTTTCTTTACCGCTTCTCTTTTTTAGTTGTGTTGACTCATTATCGCTCCCACTAATCGAGCCCTATTTACAACATCCTAATACAAACACGCTTTATGAGAAATAAGATGTCGACGATCTCCTGGCTTCAAACCTCTTAAAAACATTCGCGCCATTCTCTCTTTCATTATCCACCAAGTGGGACGAAACGTGATAACTCCGCAAATTTTGCCTCGTATCATGCGACACGGCCATATTGTTTTGTTCCAACTTGATAAACTCCACCTCCTTCATGTGGTGAATAATTTCAGAAAGTATTTGTCGTTGAATGTACTCCCGGAACTTCTCCCAAGATATCTTCAAGACATCGTCGAGTACGCTTTTACCGATTCCCACCAAGAATCGCCTCCGCCAAAACATAAAGGCGTGAAGTGGAACCTTTTGCTCTCGGAGCATCCCAAGACATCAAATATCTTGGTAATCTGCTTTATCCATGCTTCCGCCAGAAGTGGTTTTGCTCACCCTTAAACTCCGGTGGTCCCAGCTCCTTGAATTGTTTAGCGGTGACCGCCTCGAGAGTTTTTCGTGTTTCCACCTACGCTTTGGACAGAGTCGCCATCATCAGTTGCCGCATAAATTGCATAAAGCCTCCGAACATTTGATCATTCATCATTTGGTCGGTGTTGTTGTTTGCATGAGGATTGTCGCCTTCCCATCGATGCACATTATCCTCGATTATCGATATGTGGTGAATCAACGATCGCTCAAGCGCCCATCATATTCTCAACATTCTCGATGTCATTTTCAGACATCGCCACAAAACAAAAGGTTAATTGACATGTAACAAATTATCCCTATCTTCTTACCAACCAATAAAATAAAGACATAAACTTAGGTAGGTCATACTAGCGAAGGTATTCCCCTGCCTCCCCTCCTAAGACTATTCTCACATCTTAGCCAGGATCATATCCTAAGCTCGATATTAACCGCGACGCCCCCAAAATTAGGTATACATCACCCATCTTGGGTCGCCACTTACATGGTACGTAATTTAAATACAACTTATTAACATAACCTGCTGTGGTACAATACGACATAAATCGTGAGTTTAAATACAAATATCGCTTCACTAGATATTATACAAACTCAAAAAAAAGTTCTCATTACAATTATTATCGCACTATTTCACGTAATAGTGAGGACTACTAATGCTATCTTCGTGACCATCACTGCGCTTCCCCACTCGTCCCAAATATATTCTCATTTCAAGAGAATGAAAGAAAGAAAGGGTGAGCTCAACTAGCCCAAGAAGAAATATTATGACTAAGATAATGCGTAATAAATTATCAATAGTCTTCAACAATGTTAAACCGATAAAATACAATAGACAAACCAGCTTTAATCTGCAATAATAAGCAATCCATTAAAAGAGTCAAGTAGAAAATAAAGTCTACTATCTTTTAGGTTTTAAAAGGTTTTTCATCATCGTGATAGTTTAGACTCACTTTAATAAATATTCCACATCATCGAATCACCCCTCGCATACTACGGCCAAGGATATTATTTAAGATCACGACCACAATTATTCATGCACTACGGGCCAAGAATATTTGTGTATTCATTAATGGTCATGATCATGCCAACAATCGCCCACCAATGCACTACTACCATCGAGGATTTTTATCACATCATTTGTAACATTACTACCATGATTACACCAATAGTCTCTCATCATAATCATACCAAGTCCATCTATGCACTACATGTGCCATGTATGACTTTCAACATAATATAAACATGAGGATGATGACAATGATATAATAATTCAATAAAACAAGTTCAAGAATTATTTTATCCAGAATTATTAACGCCCAAATTATCAACACGATCATCGCTTTGTAGAGTAAAATTCAAGAATGTTCGTAAGAATATTTCCATGAAAAGATATCGGATGAAACGCAAATATCAAGGATATTCTACTAATTTCATGGAGTATAGAAGTCAAAGTTTTAACCAACTGGGTATAATAAAGAATAAATAACAAAAGAAATCACCACGCATGCGATAGACCAAGATGCAGGCAAAAGTTATTCCAACAGAATAATAAATAACGGATCCGTGTCCCACAGAAACGCATAAACAGGATGTTCCAACGTATAATAAAGAATGGAACCAGTCCCACAGAAAACACATGCATGTGATGTTCCAATGTAATAATAATAAAGATTTTAACCAGTCCCCCTGTAAAACACATACGCATGTGATGTTCCAACAGTAATAATAATAAAGATTTTAACCAGTCCCAGTAAAACACATGCATGTGATGTTCCAATGTAATAATAATAAAGACGGAAACCAGTCCCAGATAAAACACATGCATGTGATATTCCAAATGTAATAATAAAGAATGTCACCAAGTATAGGTAAATCGTAGATACAAAGTTATTCCAATGTAATAATAAGCAATGGAATAACAACAGCCTCTCTTCATGAATAAGAAAGAATAACACCCCTTACATTTAGTAGAGATTGAATACTCTTCTTCTTTCTCTCTTATTCTCTATACTTTCTCTCTATAGCTTGAATGAATTCAGTAAAAATAATGAAGCCTTCAGCCTCTATTTATAGAAGATTTCTAGCTTAAGACTCGCCATAGTGTGAAAAGGCAAGTTTCTTGAATAATGATGTGAAAAGAAAGAGTGGTTTGACGCCTCAGAATGTGAAACGACAAGTGGTTCGACGCATCAGAATGTGAAACGACAAGTGGTTCGGACGCTCAGTAATGTGAAACGACAAGTGGTTCGACGTCTGGTAAAGGTAATTACTATTAACGAAGGTAAATACTATCGACGAAGGTAAATACTATTCACAAGGGTAATTACTATCGACGAAGGTAATTACTATCGACGAAGGTAAATACTATCGACGAAGAGAGACTCTTAGATGATTTACATACGAGCCCCCCCATAAAATAATCAAACTTACCACAAATCATTTTTTTTTTCATCAACACATATTTAATCTTTCAACAATTATTAATCATTTATAACTTGTCGCCTCAATTATTGATTTAATACTATAACATATTATACGTATGATCTTGTGACAATAATTGAATCAATAATATAAGAGATATGATGCAAAGAATTATCAGTAATAATCGAGCATAAAATTGTGACTTCTCACGTAAAGATCAATAATCAATATCGTGTGCTACTATACAACTACGCCAGACATCGCATTTTTACTACCGGGTAGTTCAACAGCTTTAATTCGGAACACCTCTCGCCGTTATTTTTATAGAAAGATAATTTTGTCGCTTTTCTAACTACGACATAATACTTCCGTTAATGGTCCACTTAATGATTGAGCCATTGCATTTAATATTCCCCGACAAAAGAATATTCCCCACCAAACGAATATTTTATAACAACTTGCTTACTTTTGCAAAATTTATAAATATTACCCACAACTATAACATTATATCAAAAAAAATTCCATAATATTCAAAATAATATTTATAGAAAAATTCATCTTTATTTATAAAAGTTTTGGGGTCTTATATAAAATCAATATTTTCCTCATCATATAAATCAATAATTAATTATTCACAAATAATATTACAGAATCACAAGATCGCAACCGTGCCGCCCTCCTGTGAAAGAGGGGCTTTCCAATAAGAATTTCTCCTTCTTGGCGCCGCAATTAGGTGACCAAACCTCTCCTGTATGTAACTTTCTAGACATCGCCAATAATGTTATCTAATAATATTATTCGATAATATGAATTATCGCTTCGATAATGGAAAATACTCGTAATGACAATTTATCAAACAACAAGAATATAAAATATCAATACAAAGAATTATCAATCAATAAAATAAAATAATCGAATAAGAATTATCGTAATAATTATCGAAAAGGTCTTCACGTAAGAATCAATAATCGCGCAATACCGCATGCCACTGCTCAACAACGCCAGATTTAGTGTGTTTTAACCACCCGGGTATTCCAACAAGATATTAACTGTGAATAACTACGCCAAGTATTTATAAACAACTTATATTTGTCGCTTTTCTTCATCCAATCGCTTCCACATATGGGCCCATAAAAGATCAAGCGCCGCATTTAATATTCCCCGACAAAGAAAGAATATTCCACCACCAAACGAATATTCCTCAATGACAATGAATATTTTATAACCACTCGCTTATTCGAAATATTTCACATGATTTTACCCATAAACTATCCACATTAATCAAATCAACCCTTACTATTTCAAAATAATAAATAAAGAAAATTCCTTTTTATTTAAAAAATTTCGTGGTCTTACATTAGTAATAGTTAGTAAAATAAAATTTGAGAGATTTTATAAAGTGATTTATCAAGAATTAAATTCTAGACTCATATCAAAAAGTAAAATTTGTCTTATTATATAAATTAGTTAAGTGACCTGCAAAGCACGAGTTTGTTTTTTAAATAAAATTATTTTTTAATTTTATTTATCTTATATATAATGATTATAAAATATTTTTAAAATTTTAAAATTAAATTAGTATTACTATTAGAATAACTACAAAGGTTAACCGTATACACACAATTATAAAGGACTCACAATTGAGTTTAGTAATGTGTTTATTTCTTGTTATTTTTAATTTAGTATTTAGTTTTTTATAATTTTAAATATGATATTTTGTTTTTTGTTTCAATCTTTTGAACTAATATATATATTTTTTGAATTCGACAATGAGTATAACCTAAAAACTCAAACTTGATATTTAAGAAAATTCTATATAAAATAAAATTGTTGTATAATAATAAGTAATCATCATAGTTTTTAGTTTTAAAAAGTAACAAATTTAATAAATATAAGGGCGATTTTTAATAAAATTAATTAACTATGATTTCGCTTGAAATAAATTTGGTAACTAGACTTTAATAACTAATATATTTTGTAATATATATTACTTTTTTAAATATTAATTATTATTCCCCAATATTTTTCTACACTATTAATATATAGTCATTTAGGAATAAAACTTTACATAATAATGACTTTTAGTTTTAAAATTTAACTAAATTTTATTCACAGTAATATATAAGTTTACATAATAATGTCGTCTATATGAAATAAATCTGGTAACTAAATTTTAATCATTAAAATATTTTATAACATATAATATATTTTTTTAATATTAATCATAATATGTTTTCTATATTTATAATATTTAGTTCTTTAAAATCCAAAGTTAAATAATGTAAAATTTTAGGCATGGTTTTAAAATTAAAATTTATTTTATGCTAAGTAATTATTAATTGCATATAACTTAATTTAGTTTCATTGATCCATAATCTATTATTAACTTTAATGATATTATGCTATTATCATGTTCTATCGGGGTTAGAAGTAAATAATTGCATAATCAAACCAAATGTCATGTATACGAAAAAAAGTCCTATTAAGTTTGGGTATTTTTAGTAGTTATTTGGAACATTTTATAACTATTTTAAAATATAAATTATATCAAGAAGATAGGGTATCAGTTGACCTTCTCCTCCTCCTCCCCTAATTAATTTATATATCTATCAGATTCGATCTGAACATGGTTCGTGGTCGGAGATCAGGTTCCGGTCACTCTCATTCTTGGAGCTCCACCTCGGATTACACCAGTTAGCAAAGACTTTACCTTTTTAACTATATTTTAATTAATTAATGATACTATGCTTTGCTTTGTATATCCTCCGGCTTCTACCTCTATATTCTTCAATTTTGATCTAAGGGAATTGGTGGATCCGAGGGAAAAGTGATGCTTGATATTAGCATAACTCTTTTGATTTTTTTTTAATTTCCCATCTCAGAAATCAACACGTCCCTGACACTAAATTTCATGTGCATTCATTATCATTAGTTTTGGAACAAAATTATATGATTTTGGATTGCAGAGTTGATTCTTTTCTTCCCACAGGTTGTTCCAATTACTAATTTCTGTTCTGGTTACTTTGTTGTCTTGTATGCATGTGAAGGCAAGCCTCAGAACCCTTCTCGGTGGTATTATCTGTCTAAGCTTCGCTACCAACGGTGCTCCTTAATTTCCCTCTTTATGATTTATTTCCTTTTATTTTGAGGTGTTGCATTTATTATGCTGGGATGAGGAAAAATTCAGTTTAGCGAGTTTTATGTTGCGATGAGGAAAGATTCAGTTTCTTCTCTTGTCTATGTATCCTTTCAATGGTTATAACACATAAAATTGATAGTATTTTTGTTGTATGATTTAGTAATTTGGGTATTAAAATTACATCTCTTGCTTGATGTCTGTGTGGAGATTAAAAATCTACTACTGACTATTTTAATCATCCTGGAACCACATGAACTGGATGAACTCTTAGTATAACTTGTTTGATAAAGGCGGTTCATGTCAGTTGCATTTCTTTTTTGTTACAGATAGATGTTGTGTTTGACTTTATTTATTATTTTGGTTTCTGCAAAAGGTTTCTGCAAAGGTGCCAGCATTCGTCAAGAGCAGCATTCCAACAACTATACAGAGTATGAATGCGAGAGTCACTTACAACATTATGAAAAAGTAAATATCTACTTACATAAGGCTATACCGATGTTTCAACTTTACATAATCTTAAATTATTTAAAAATCTTAAACCTTTATATCTTTAACAAATCTTTTTCAAGGAAACTGCAATCTGCTTATGTCTTTTACTGTGTGATTTATGATATTATTTAGATCTTGAATAAGTAAACTAGCATCCATGAATTGAGATAATTTGTAGTCGATTCTAAAAGTCTAGGTTTTAAGCATGAGAGTGTGCATTTGGGTTTGGGACGGGCTACTTCAACTTAAAGAAATAGTGTATTAAAGTACAAGTCACTCTTAGGATCATGTGTGAATGGTGGTATTATTGGGTATCGATTCTTATGTTTGGGTATCTATATCAGTAAACTCTGCCAGCGTATGATTTATGCTTTTAGCAGGTGACTTCGTGTGGGCTCCTTTATTGGAAATAAGAGTTGTTAATAATAATCTCCAATTTTGATTGGTTTATGTGTGAGATATATTAAAAATGACACGCTTATAGTGGCAACACTTGTCAAGCTAGCTATTGGATATCTGATCTAGTTTAAGTTAGTTCTTTTAAGCACAAATTGATTTTTCTGATGGTTGCTGGTTTTCAAGCTTTTGTGATATATATGATGTCTTTCTCTATAAAACTTAAGAGGGTTCATATGTTTCCTTTGTAAAATATTTTCTCGTAATTTATAGTTGCTTCTTCATTGTTCAATTTGATATTCCTTTTTCTACTTGAAAGCTCATGCAGATAGAAATACTTGTATTCCTTTCTTTTCTTTATTTTAGTTTTACTTTATTTATGCAGATGGTGCAAAAGTATGGAAGAGACCACTTGGCTTCACCACAATTCATGAAGTTATTGATTGATGAATGTGGTATGTTGTTCTGAGACTCTCAGTGTATAGTAAAAAACTAATAGCTCTTTTCCACTAACAGAGACTGTTTGAGCATATCGATCAAGGTGTTTTTATTATGCTAGGGTTAAGGTGTTTGGGTATTGCAAGGGTTAAGGTGTTTGGGTATTGCATTTGGTTTTGTATGAAGTGGAGTAGATGACATTCAGTCTTCATGCCATCACAATAGCATCAGAAACATGTTACTTTTTGGTTCATATGATTGTTCTCATCTTCTTTTCTTTACCACACTTAGCTCCCTAAAATAGAATCTGTTGCAATCTTTGTGTCAATGCTATGAACTTGTAGATTGTAGATGTTCTGTTCACTGAACCTGTCTTCAGTACACGTGTTGAGGCTTCTCTCGAGCTCATGAGTTTAAAGTTTCAATTCTTTGCGGACATGTTTTTGCTATTTTTTTGTTTCCAGTATACTATATATTATATATAGCAACACGTATTTGCATGTATAGTTGGCTTGCGTGACCTCACAAATTATTTTGTGACATGTCCCGTATAGTTAATTAATCTATCTATTTGAAGAAATTTCAAAAAAGAAGATAAAAATAGGTATCTATTTTATTTTTTTTAATCTCATGTTTAGACCTTTCAAAAATGACATTATGTGATATAACAATGAATTGAGGGGGAAGGTCACATCACTTTACTTTTTCTTTTTTGTTGTTTGTGTGCGTGCTTGTGTGTGTGTGAGAGTGGAGGAGGGAGGAGGAGGAGGGAGGAGGAGGAGGGAGGAGGGAGGAGGACGGGAGTGATTGGTCAATTTTTTGACTAATCTATAAAATTTCACAGACGTGAGTAAACTTGGTTTTATCTTTGTTTGTTAAGGAAGCCAACTTAGGGGTCATTTGTGTTTTAACTTAATGCATCTAAATGACTTATGGTCCAGAATCGGCCTCATCATTCAATTCCGCTTGGTTTGAATAAAATGATCTTAATGGTCAATCTCCAAGCCCAACTAATGTAATCGAATAAGCTGCCATTTTTATCCGAATCAACCCTAAGCCCACTAAATGGATTCTTTACACAAGTTGCTGCTCTTTCACTCCAATTGATCCTGATGGGTGCACCTGAAATGAAGAAGATCCCATGAAAAGATTGAGGAAGAAAGAGGGGTGAAGGATTGAATCATACATAGATTAATCCCTTAAAAAATCGCAGATATGCATGATACATGAACGCTTAGACCAACCCAATTGAGAGATTACCCGATTTCTCTCAATTCCTTCACTATTTGATTGTTTCACCCAGATTTTGATCGTTGGGGGATCAAAAACAGGAGAGACAAATAGGCAATTATGGGGAAAACTAATTATCGATTTCTCTCTCTTGTTTGATTCAAACGATTCTATTCTTTAGGTTTCTCTCTCTAAAATACAGCCTAAAATGATCAAGAAGAGAAAAGTGGTTTGCGGGAGGAGAAAGAATAAAGTTATTTGGAAATTTCTTCGGTGAAACAAAGGGAAGGATTTTAGCTAACCTTATTTTTTGATTTTTTAGAGTGTTACTTTGTTTGCTACTTGAGGTATAGTCAACATTTCTTTATAGTTAGTAATAAATATTGTATTAAACTTATTTTTAGTACATTCGCATTTGTATACTTGTTCAACTTACTTGAGAGGTGTAAAATAGTAAAATTGTTTTTCGATATTTCATACATATCAATTATCAAACAACTTTTTTCATTCAAGATTCAAAATTTTGTTTCATTCAAATTTCATTCGGATTGGTTAAACATTCGTAATCGTTTCATTTAGTTTTATCAAACAACCCTTAAATTTTTTATAAGTTACATGAACAAATTACATTTCAGAAACTAATGTTGCATTGTAACTTTTGGAAGACTTATTTTTAGGTTTCATCAACACTCCCACGTCGGGTAAAACCTAAGGGAAAGCCAAACCTACACCTCAAATGATATAGGGTTTGAACATCACCAAATTTTTTGAACCTTCATAATTTATGGATTTAATTTCGAAACAGTTGCAGTTCAAGCAAAATGGGCTTATTCGACACAAATTAGTAATAATGGCTTTTGGTTGTTATACATTACCCTGTTATTACTTATTCCTTTTACTTTGCTATTGTTTTACACTTATTATTTTTATGATATGGTGTGGAGCTCTAACCTGCACATAATGTTTGGCAACGAATGTCCCTGCTGTAATTATTTCTCTTTTAATGCTATAACATATAAGTTTGGTTAAATATATTTGTCAATAAATATCGAATGGAACCGGGTTATGATACTGGGAGTACACATTTATTGCTATGCTATTTTGTTTAGAATTGTATCAAGTATTTGATGGTAGTAAACAAATTTGATCAAGTTCCAGTATTGTATTTTGAAACAATTGTATTCTATATCAAATTTCACCATTAATAAAATCTCAATGAAGGGTCGTTTCACATTATATATATATATCATTGGCATTTGTTGGGTCAAGTTATTCTATTTACAATTATTTTAACGTGTGTGGTAAAGGTGGTTCATGTCTATATTATTCTTGTAATGTATAAATGTTGTATTTGACTTACTTTATTGCTTTGGTTTCTGATAGGTGCCTATGTTGATCCCGACGTACCTTCAAGAGTTCCTCAAGATCAACGTGAAAAATATAGCCGACGTGATTAAGTAGAGTCACTTGCAAAAAATATGAAGAAGTAAATATCCTCTTCTTTAGGGTCAGAAATCTAACATATTCTAATCAATACAATTGATATCCGTATCCTAAAAAAAAATTTATCCGTAGATTTCTTTAGGTACCATTCAAGTCGATATTCGAAAACTATTCAAATTCAAATATTATCCGCTTCCTAATAACTATCCGAATTTATTGCCATAATTAATTAAAATTAGTAAATAAATAATTAAAAATTAAAAAATACTATAATGATATTAATATAACATAGCACACTAAACAACCATATGATTTAATTATAAAATTCAGATGGAAAAAGTTAATCACTCTATTTAATAAAATTTCTTTATAAAAGATATTAAAAAATATTATAATTTTATAATAAGACCCATTCTTTGCTTGGAATTCTCGATACCGAGTATCTCGATATCTCATTATTCGATAAATATGTTGGGCGGATAGATGTTAAATGATATGAATATACATATATTTATATTCGTATCCGCTTATTTCTCGAATATCTCTAATTGAATACTGAATAATATCTTTTTATGTCAAATACTGAATAATATATGCTTTAAACGAATATGATCACGAACTAATATCCTATTTTTCGATTAACATTTACAACCCTACTCTTTTTAATGATGCTTTACCAATTGTTTCAACTAGTCATAATCATAAATTATTTAAAAAATCTTAAACCTCTAGCTCATCATCAAATCTCGTAAGCAAACTGCATATGTTGCTAATTTATTTTACAGTGCGGTTTACAGTATTGTTTAATTCTTAAATAATGAGGCATAGTGTCCATGAATTGAGACATGGTTCAAAGTATCAACTTATCAGCGTATCGGTTGGTGTCCAACTGCAACTTTGACACGAATCACAAAATTAGGAATTATTAATTTTCGGCAGAATTTCGACAACTCGGTGTAACGTAGTTGTTTTAATCCAGATAAAGGAGAAATCACTACAGAAGCGGTTTCGGACTAAATAAAGGAGAAATCATGGCGATCTATATAGCACCTAATAAAGTATTACTTCAAAAAATAAATTTAGAAAAATGTACTTGATATATAATTAGTTGAGCTAAATTGCACTTAAATTCTCATTAAATTGTACCTATATAGTACTTAGTTATGCACAACTTGAAAAAAAATTGCACTTCAAGTATACTTGGTAAAGTTAAATTGTACTTAAATATATAGAACATGTGTGCTCAACCATTTGAGCTAAGACAACATCAATATCAACTTTATTCAAATGTAAAATTGATTAAACATATTTGCGAGATGTCTGTTTTGTCATTTGGGCAGTCTTATATGCACTACATAATGTTTTTTGTAAACTTAATTGATTCATCTTGTTATTCTTATTATTTGGATTTTTTTTTACTTTAAGCTCCTAACTAGCTAACAGTGCATATTGCCTGAAACTGATACCGAAACCAATTCCGAGTCAAAAAATAACTTTCCGAAACATAGACCGCTGCCACAACTTTGAACCATGAGTCATAATCTGGTCAAAATGGTCTAGGTATTACTCCCAAGGTATTTTACTTTGGGACAAGCTACTTCAAATTAAAGACTAAGGTATTAATGTACATGTTAATGATATGATCATGTGAATGGTGGTATAATAGTGGGAATTGATTCAGATATTTAGGTATCTATGCCAATAAACTCTCTTGGCATGGGATTTTTATGCTTTTAGCAGGTGATTTTTCCTAGGACCCTTTAATGGAGATAAGAGCAGTTAATCTCCAATTGATTTGGTTTTCATTTGAGAACTATTAAATCAAATGTTTATTGTGACGGACTTATCAAGCCAGCTATTGGGTATCTGCCCAAGTTTAAATTAGTTTTGTTAATAGACATCCCTTTAAGAACAATTTGAGTCATCTTATCTATGTTGTTTTTCACGATTTTGTGTTTGTTTCAAATAAGTGAAGTGTCTTTCTCTATAAATTTTACAAGACTATATATGAAATATATACCTTTGCAAAATCTTTGCTCATAATTTATAGTTTCTTCAGATGAATTACTTTTCTTTTTCTACATGAAAGCTCAAGTAGAAAAAAATAAAAGTTTTTCTTTCATTTTCTTTACCGTAATTTTACTTTTTTCATACAGTTACTACTAACATATGGAAGAGACAGCATGGCATCGACCACAATTCGCGAGATGTTGATTGATGAATGTGGTATGTTGTTTTGAAACTGTAAAATTTAAAAATATAACTACCTCCGTACCACAAAAACAGTCGTGTTTTGACTTATTTAAGTCAAGTTGTATAGTGCTAAAATTTTAGATTGATATAAATTCGTTTTATTTTACTTGATGCAGTCTTAATTTTTCAAAATTATTAAATTGAAATAATTACAAAAGTTTTTTGTTTTAGTCTGTCGACTATGTTTTTCTTGTATTAAAATGCTCTATTGAAGTTCAATCAGTTTAGTAAGAATACTTTCATTGTTAATCTGATAACTTTAAAATGTTTAACTTCACTAAGAATTCCACAACTAAGAAAAAGTGCTTTTGTAGTCCAAATCTAGAGTATTGTATTGCAAAACGCAATTAATTTAATTGGTTTATCCATGATGAATTGAAAATGTCCTTATAATAATCTTGGTTGGTAATCCTTCCAAATCTAGATCATCTCATTCTTTAATTTAATCATAATATTATATTATGATAATCACATAATATCGACTTTCTTTTTAATAATTTAAACATGTCAATACAAACAGTCCCGCATTTCCCAGAGGTTGTGAACTTGTGATAGAGATTTGTCGACTTCAAAAGGCAAAATAGGACTCTTTGATGAAGTGAGGAAGTAATAAAAAGGACAAATTTGCACGTTTTAAATGGTCCCAAATTTAGGATCAAGTTATTCTATTTACAGATATTATAACTCGCTTGGTAAAAGGTGGTTCATGTCTACAACATTTCTTTCTTGTGACAGGATTAATGTTGTGTTTGACTTTACTTTTTGTTTTGGTTTCTGCTTAGGTGCCTATGTTGATCCTGACAAACCTTCAAGCCTTCCTAAAGGAAGGCATTACAGGCCCACACAATTTCAGTGCAAGCTTCACTTACAAAAATTTGAAGAAGTAAATATCCTCTTTATAGTAATGCTGTGCCGATGTTTCAACTGTACAAATTGTAAAATATCTAATAAAAACTTAAACCCGCAGTTCATCACTGAATATTTTTGTCAAACTGCAAATCTTTTACTACGTGACTTATGATATTGTTTAGATCTTTGATAAGTAGGCATAGTGTCCGTGAATCAAAAGATCATTTGTAGTAGCATTATCTGGTCAAGCGCTAGATGTCTTTAAGCGTGAGAGTTTGCATTCGAGTTTGGAATGGGTTACTTCAACTTAAAAAATGGGGTGCAGATGTTGAAACCACTCATAGGACCATGTGTTGAATGGTGGTAATATTGGGAATCAATTCTTACATTTGAGTATTATGTCCATATAATTTGTTTACATAGAATTTTTATGCTTTTAGCAGGTTGTTGACTTGAGGATTTGTTTTCAAGCTTTTGTATTTCAATCAGATGAATGATACGTCCTTCTCTATGAATTTTACGAGAGTTCACGTGTTTCCTTTGTAAATTCTTTGCTATTAATTTATAGTTGCTGCTTTAAATATGATATTTATTACTCTTTTTCTACATCTAAGTTCAAGCAGAAATCAATACATGCATTTCTTACCTTTTCCTTATTATAATTTTACTGTATCTATGCAGTTGGTGCAAAATTTGGAAGAGACAGCCTGACTGTGATCACAAATCATGAGCTGTTGATTGATAAATGTGGTATGTTCTGGTGAAACTCTAGTATAAATTTAAATTAATAATGCTTGCTCCATCAGACAAAAACGTTCCGTTATGGCTTGATGAAGTTAATTTAAAATCCTAAAATCATAATTGATATAAATTCACGTATCAAATTTGATATAAATTCATTTGACTGTATTAATACAATCCTAAGATTTGTAAACTCCATTAAATCTACTACTTACAAAAGCAAGCTTGAATCATATAGCTTCAAAATTCTGGGATTTAGCGAAGTAACTTAAAAAAGTAAAATTGGCACTCTTTGTGGGACGATTAAATTTTAAAAAGTATAAATGGCACTCTTTGTGAAACGGAGTGGGTAATAAGAAAAGGGAATATTTGCAATTTTTACATGATCCAAACTTATTCTCAATTCACACGTAATTCCCAAATCATCAGATGCCCCTGAATCACCTACAAATTACCTAAATCCCAAGAACACATAAAAATCCCAAATTTGTAATCGCTAAACTGATAAATATAATTTTACTGCTGGCTATTTTATTCATCTTGGACCAACATGGACTTGTTGAACTATTAAATGCTTTGCATATGTTCTGATCCATTCCTCGTCCTCTTTGCAAGTGTGGTTCTATCTATATTGCCATCCTCCTTGTAAACGATCTATCTATAAGTGTGACTATTTCAAATATTGGAAATCCTACCATTTCTTTTTGGTAGTTGTAGCCATTGTCAGAAAAAAAGATATACAGTCTCCCACCGTGTAGCATATGAGTTTATGTATCTTAAACTATGCTTCTAATTCCTTCAAACTTGAGCATATTGATCTGCTTTATTTTTTGGGTATTGTATTTACGCTCATTGCATCCGTCCCAATAGCATCAGAAACATGGTAGCTCTTATTGTGTGTTTATAAAAAATTGTTTCATTCCTTTCGTATCCGAACTTGCTCCCTAAATATAAGTTGTTGCATGTTTAATGTCATATTATGAAAAGTGATATATAAATATCCCCTCTGCTTTATTTGATTGTGATCGCTTGTTCTATTTGCAGGTCCGGGTAGTGATTTTGATGACCTTCCTGCAGCTCTCCAAAATAACCTACTTACAAAGTGACCGTAAGCCTGCCAAAGATAGCCTGGAAATACATTTTGCTTCTATGCTTACAATTAAAATAATAAGTTTTAGTCTGGATTGGACTTGCAGGGATTGAAGTGATAGTATTACGGGTAAAACTAGTAAGCCAAGATGATCTAATTATGATTGGTTGAGTCGTAAAGTTTTATTACTAATATTTGTTTTGGACTCTGTAACTGATAAAAGTGTGGTCGGTTGGACCATTATTTTAAGAGAAATGATATTAAACAGGATGCAATTTTTGATTCTTTGACATTTTATCCTTATTATAAACATATGTTTTTGACCTTCTTTCTTCTATCCTTTCCTCCTCTTTCGGACTTCTTCAAACTCTGTTTTTGAGGCATAATTGTTCAAAAAATCACTCAGTGATAGATGAATGTTGAGCTCAACATTCATCACTTGATATCACTGGTACACTTGACTTCACCAATTTTATAGAGCTATTTAATTTTCGAAATTGATTACGAAAAAATGTGCTCGGATTTTAGTATGATTATTCTAGATTTAAACTCCATTGAAAGGAAAAAATTGGGCTTTTAGAGGTGTACTACGCTAGGATTCTTTTGATCCACATAACATTAAGAGCAAAATTTCTCTCTATTTTATTTCTTTCATTTCGTCAATTTGCTCCCTGCATATAAGCTGTTGTATGTTTTATGTCTGTCATATTATGAACTTAAAGATCGTCTTGTTCATTGTGTCATGTTATTAATGATGAAATTCTTTTGTTTTTATGATTTTTAAGTGAGAGGACGTACCAACTCTTTCTCCTATTTTCACATAATAAGATTTTTTCTGGGAAGTAGAACACATGACGCTACAACTTTCACAAGAAACTACAAAATTCTTGCAACACCTACTAACTTCATCAATTAGAAAAGAAATCTCCTTTGGCGCTCAACTTGATATTGATGATTCAACTTGTCAAGTTTACAATGTGTTTCCTCCAACTCCTCAAAATATCATTAAATTTGGGGTAATACCTCTGTGACAATGAAACAAACAATCTGAGGTAAACCAAAGTCAGACACTAGAAACTAAAAAATAGCAAGAGACCGAAAGAGAGGCATAAGGCTGAAATACTAAAGCCCTAAAAGCTACGCAGCAGCAACGGACCCAAAACGCAGCAGCAAATCCCCCACCAGAACAAACTGCAAACTGCATCACCAGTAGCGGAGAGAGACAACAGCACCACCAAAAACTTCACAGACAGCTGGTGGCCACTTCCGTTTCCTTTTTCATTTCAAAAGAGTTATAAGACCCAAAATAAGCACACTTGCCAAAAGACATAAGAAAATAAAATTAAAAAAAGGAAAAAACTTAAACTAAATCATCCCATCCAATTCCATTTCCACCATTTCCATTTCCGTTCTTTCCTTCTTCTCCTTCTCCTCAGTTCCTGTTTTCTTCCCTGTTCCTTCCTTTCTCCCACCTCTTTGTCGCCAACACCATTCCCAGCTTTCTCCCCAACCTCAGTCTTGGGGCCGACGTTTCCTGTTTTCTTGGCCTCCAAGTAATCTAATAACTGGATCATTCCATTGTCGATCCGTTCTAACAGAGCCCTGTCCGTCGGATCTTCGGGAAGATCGTATTTGACCTCTACTCCTTTGACCGCGGCCCTCAATCCTTTCTTTCTCCAACGGCCCAAAAACGAAGAAACATTGGCGGTGGTATCCAGTAGGAGGTGAGTTTTCGAAAGAGTATCGAAAACACTCACTTTGAAGGACTTTCCGGACTCTCTCTCATAATCCGACGGGTGGAGATTTATCTCCATTGTTCCCTCCGCCACACTCTCATTTTTTTTTAGTGTCATGTTATACTTGTTTGTGAATCTTAGCAACCTTAAAATTGCGGCTTTAGACATCTTTCTTTATGCTGGAGAACTTACTGGATGATGCTCTATCTATATATAACATTTTTTTGTAGAGAGACAGGAGAGTTGTAGACTACCCATCCTTACGGTACAGAGGGCAATCACTGGAACAGAGTGCTGCAGAGGGAACTGGTACAGAGGGGGCAGATCCGAATGGGTGAAACATCCATTTTATTACTTGATTTCTTAATATCATTCTAGAGAAGCGGAGGAAAATCCATTACACTGGTCTGGTACAGAGGAAATCAGTAGCGATACAGAGGACCAGATTCCGTATTGGTGAATCCCATTTTCTTACTTGATTTCTTAATATCATTATGAAAATCCTTATTACACTGGTCTCAGGTCTGGTACAGAGGGAAAAACAGAGGAACAGATTCCAAATTGGTGAATCCCATTTTCTTAATTGATTTCTTAATATCATTCTAGAGAAGTGGAGGAAAATCCTTATTATTTTAAAAAAATATTTTCTTTTTAAAATATTAAAATAATAATTATATTTAACATTTTAAAATAAAATAATTTTTAATATTTTAAAATAATAATAATTTTTTATATTTTTTAAAATAAAATAATTTGAAAATGATAATTATTTTAAGGAAAAAATATTAGAAACATTTATTTTTTCAAAATAAAATAAAGTTTCGTAAGATGTATATTCAAGCATGTGGATGAAATGAATCCTGCGGACTTACAAGCATGTCTGCATGTGGGTGTTTTAATTTTTCTTTGTAAGCCTTGATAAATTAGGGACCAACCCAAATGCTTTAAAATGGGGATGAAATGAATCCTTATAAATTCTAGGAGCCGAGAGTCGAGTTTGAGCCGCCAAGGTTATCAAGCATGCGTGTTTTTCCTTGTAAACTTCAAGAAATGCATATTGGTTCAACATCTAACATGTAGAAGGCCCATTAAACTTCAAATAGACGATCAATTTCTACATTGACTTGAAAACATCATCGTTCGAAAAACCTCATCTTTCATCAAAAAGTGAATAATGGAAAATCTTGTGAAAATGAAAGTGACAACAATGTACAATTAAGTGATGGTGATTTAATAAAATTTAATTTTTTACAAATTCTTTAGATATTCGTGTGAGAAATACTTTATAAAAATATAGAACTTTTACTTGTAAAAATACCGATCTCGTAAGTAAACCACTCACTAATCCCCCTCCTCCATGGTTGCAATAGAATTTCATTATTAAACTAAACGTGAAACATCATAAACATATATTATTAAAGTTGGTAAGTAATGCTCTTTACTTTAAAATGATCAAAATTCAAAGGAGTATCACATCTTTCATCAAATTTCTTCAATTTGAATAATCAATATTATTATTTTATTGCTAGTTAATTTAAAACACACCATTCCTCACCCATTGTCAAGATTTGACCGCTTGGTTTCAATATTATTGCCATATAATAATAATTTTATTTTTTAACACTAATAAACACGTTGTCTTTTATGTGTAATTAATTATAGTATAGTCTTAATATCATCATCCTAAAAGGTTTATATGTGATTCAATAAGAACACAAAGGAACTTTATACTATGCTAGCTTGTGAGTTTTGGATAAAATTTTGTCAATGCACGACTCTAATTTTAATTACCCATAAAAAGACTAGTTAGAATAAAATAGAGATAAGTGGAAATGATAAGTGGTTGTAAATACATTTGGAGCAATATCCTGATAACCAATGTAACAACACTTGGACACGACTTGGGTTGAACAGAGGCACTGCCTAGGTTTCTTGGAGACTTGGAGTAATATGTTTTCTAATGCTAAAGTGTGAGAGAAGAGGTGGGATGTGAGAGAAAGTGTGAGAAGGGGTGGGATTTGGGAGAGAAGTAGGAGACGAGAAATGAAGGTACGTAGAGAGAGGAGTGAGGAGCGAGAGAAAGTTAGAGAGATGCTTAAGTGTATGTTAAGGGGTGATATAGAAAAAGAATGACATTTTATAATTAATAAGAATTGAATTAACTGGTAAAATTGGCAAAATTAAATATCAATGTTGGTCCCGATTAATCGATATTTACCGCTTTTTATATCGATTTCGTTACGATTATTATTTATACCAAATTGATCGCTTTAGTTCGGATGTAAATTGATTTCGATAAAAAACCGAAAAAAAAATTTATTTATATTGAAAATTGCCACCTGTCCTCCACAACCTCCTTCAGCCCAAGCTTTATGTTAATAAGCTATTAAATGATAGCCCAATACTCCAAGAGTAAAAAAGGGACATAATCCTTTTAATTAATAAACCTACTTAAGAGAGGTTACATATTCCTTATAACATGGTTTTTAATAAATAGTGTTTCACGAAATCTAGTTCGGAGAGGTTGAACCTTTGATTTTATGTGGAAAATTAAGGGTTAAATCATGAAATATTTTTAAATAAAAAGGAATTTCCTTTTTATTATTTTAAATAGTAAGGGTTGATTTGATTAATGTGGATATTATTAGTATTTCAAAATAAGCAAGGAATATAAAATATTCATTTTGTCGGGAATATTCGTTTGGTCGTGGGAATATTCGACCGTGTGAATATTCGCCCATGTGAGCGATTGGATGAAGAAAACGAAAGCGATTGGATGAAGAAAATGACAAAAATAAGTTGTTAAAAATAACTCTGGAATTAAGGCAGTTAAAGATCGGAATACCGGTGGTTAAAATACGATGTCTGGCGTGGTTGCAGCGATGGCACTTGCGGTATTACAGCAGTATTGTTGAATTATTGATCCTTACGTGAAGAAGCCACTCAATAATTTTCACGATGAATTCTTGCTTCGATATTTTATTTTATTGATTCAATAATTGCTGCGTTGATATTTTATATTATTGTTGTTCAATAATTGTCAACGCACATTATCTCCATTATCGGATCAATAATTCATATTATTTAAATAATATTATTAGATAGCATTATTGGCAATGTCTAGAAAGTTACATCGAGGAGAGGTTTGGTCACCTAATTGCTGCCAAGAAGGAGAAATCCTTATCGGAAGCCCTCTTTTCTCTGAGGAGCGGCTGGTTGTCATAATTGTGATTACGTAATATTATTTGTGAATAATTAATTATTGATTCATATGATAAAGAAATATTTATTTTATGTGGATATAAATGATGGATTTATTTATGTGGTTATAAATGAAGAAATTATTGTTGAGGTGTTTTATCGATATTTTACCGGATTGGAGGTATTAAAAATTAAATCGGGGTTTTGAGATATATTATGGGGGGTTATAATTTTTAATCCGACCCAGTTGGATTGTGGTAATTTTTGGGTATGTTATACATACATAAGTTGAGTATATGTCCACAAATTTTGAGCAGATTTAAAAATGCACGAATGATTTGTTATGAATTTTAAGAGGTGTCTGATTGGAAATTAGGGTTATAATTGATTTTGGTGGAAAATTCTAGAATTGAGTGGGCCCCACTTGTGGTTGGTGAAGAAATGTGCTGAATTTTATTTCAAATGTGGTGGGTGGCAATAGTAGCGAGTAAAAGCCATCGGTGGCGGTCAAGTCTGCTTGTTGGCCAATGCTAACATTTTCCTATAAATAGAGGCTAAGTTAGAATTGAAAATCACACCGAAACAAAGTTTTCTCTCTTTCTCTCTCTATATTATTGGCGTATTTTGTGAGTATTTAGATACTTTGAGAGTTCTTTGTTCAATTCTGAGTTTCATTCAAGATCACTTGAGCCTTTCCTTAGAAATCTTGATTCTTTGAGGTAATAGTAGGGATATTTTTTTTTCGTAATGATATTATTTCTTGATATCATTATCTTTGAAATGTTGATCTGAAGTTTTTATCAAATTTGGAACTTTTTCATGTCGGGTTACTATTCATGAGTTCTTATTCACGAGTTACTATTCATGAGTTATTATTCACGAGTTCTTATTCATGAAAGAGTTACTATTCACGAGTTACTATTCACGAGTACTATTAGCGTGAAGCGTGAAAATGTTTTTTGTGGAATTTCTATCTTTTGGTGTCGGATTTACTATTCATGTATATCTGGCCTATTCACGTATATCACACTATTCACGTGATCTGACGTATTATTCATCAAAAAAAAAAAAAATTCTTCTTTTGTCCAAAATATCTATTTTGGATACTAGCTTTGATTGTATCCATGTTTTGATCATTCTTGAATTTTACACCACTGTGATTATTTTTTTGGGGTATTATTGGACATGGATAAAACAAAGTACGAATCTTTAATCCTTAATCCTTGTCATTTTGTTTCAATTGGATTAGTTCTTTAAAAATATTTTTCATCATCCTCGGTCTTAAATGATGATATTATTGAATATCTTTGGCTGTAGTGCAAAGATGAATGATTTCTGAAGAATATCTTTGGCTGTAGTGCAAAGATGAATGATTTCAAGAATATTTTTGGCCTGAGATGATGAACAGTGTTGATGAATATCTTTGGCAATATCTTTGGCACTCAGTGCAAAGATGAGCAGTGTTTAAATGAACATGACCAATTGATGAATATCTTTGGCACATAGTGCAAAGATGAATATTTGATTCCAGATGAATATTGATTGATGTTCGGGATAAAAGATAGATGATGAACTTTTAAATTCATAGATTATAGTAGATTTCATTCTCTACTTAACTCTTCTAATGAATTATTATTTCATTAAATATTGATTGAAAATTTGTTGTCTATTGTATTCTATTAAATTTTTCTGTTGAAGACTAACGATAATTTGTTGTATATTATCTTAGTCATAATATTCTTCTTGAGCTAGTTGAGCTCACCCTTTTCCTTTTTGTTCCATTCTTCTCGGGGAGGCGAGAATATAAGCGAGTGCAGTGGGGTATGGAATGAAGGTTTTAGAAAGGATTGTTTAGTAGTCCTCACCATTTTGTAAAATAATGTATCAATAAATGTGATGAGGATTTATGTGAGTATAAATATTATGCAGAAGATAATATTTGTATTTAAACTCACAGTTTCTTGTTGTAATAATAATAAAGTTGTAGTTGTTTACATACCGTGTATTGACAACTCGAATGGGTGATGTATACTATTTTGGGGGCGTCGCGGTTGGTATCGAGCTTAGGGATATGATCTCTGGCGGAGATCGGGGAATAGAACTAGGAGGGAGGCAGTAAAAATCCTTCGCTAGTGTGTCCTACTAGCTTATTTGTTAGTTGGTCGAGATATAGGGATATTATGTGATATATTGATTTCCTTAATTAACCCTTGTTTTATGGTGTTTGAGAATGTCGTGAGAATATTAACGATGGAGTAAATGAGGCCGTGGAGATGCTGTCTTTACCAACGAGGAGAACGTCTGCAAGTGGTGGCAATGTTCCTCTGTGAAACAACACCATGGAAGCGGATGATGAGCGAGGGGATGTTTAGAAGCTTTTTGCGATTCATGCAAAATCGAGGCGAGGAGACTCGTGTTCAAAATACGAGGAGAAATGATAGCAATTCACGGGTTGTCACACCCAAGCGATTCGAAGTTGGGACCACGAATTTAAGGAAAGCGGATCCGATCATGGCGGAAACATGGGTCAAACAAATTACCAAGATATTCGATGTCTTGGGATGCGGAGAGAACGAAGGTTCCATTCGCCACCTTTATGTTCCGCGTGGCGAAGGCGGACTCTTCGGTGGGAGTGCATGAAGCGTACCCATCCAAATACTTTTCGGCGTGTCTTGGGAGACGTTTGAGAGACTATTTAATGACAAATACTTTCTGAAAGTGTTAAATCGTATGAAGGAAGTGGAGTTCATCAGATTAGAGCAAAACAACATGGCGGTGTCTCGATGCGAGGCAAAGTTTGCGAGTTATCGAGTTTCAGACCTCATTTGGTGGAGAATGAGGAGCGTGTGGCGGATGTTTCTTAGAGGTTTGAAACTTGCGGCATCGTCGATATCTCATTTCTCATAAACTTTCTCTTTATTGAGATGTTGTAAGCAGGGCTCAATTATTAGAGCGAGATAACGAAATCACGGTCGGCGAGGACCATAACGAGGATCGTACTGGAGATAGCGATCAGCGAGAATAATGATAACTGCGGAGAAAAGAAATGATGGACGAAATGGTAACCACTCTGGTGGTAATCATGGTCGTGAAAAGCGAAGAAGCGAGTCGGGAGGAGATTTTAAAAAGAGGAGATTTAACAACGACTATGTGAAGACGACGGTCTTGGCGAAGAGCGGGTTCTAAGGGAGGAGAAACGACCACCGGTCGTATCTTACAAATGCGGAAAAGAGGGACATATCGGTCAAACGCCCTGACAGCATTCAAGGTATGCTATAGTTGTGGAAAGGAAGGACATATCGCTTTCGAATTATGCGATGGCGAAACCTAGTTCAATGGGACGGTGACTCGAAAAAGGCATCCTGAGAAAAGTCAAAGTCAGCGATTAGGGAAGAAGCGTTTGTTGTGGATTGGTCATAATGCGAGGAACCCAAACGAGGTGATCACGGGTAAGGTATTTATAAATTCTTGCGAAGTTTATACCTTACTTAATCTAATTTGCTACCCATTCATTTATCTCTCTGCATGTGCTCAACGTTTAAACTTGACTCGGAGAGAAATTAGACTTTGACCTATCTGTGGAAACTCAGTTAGAGAAAACTTTCATCACATCCATTTGTTTATAAATCTTGTTTGATTCAAGTTGGCACCATCACCTTACACATTGACCTTATCTCTTTAAAGATACTTGCTTTTGATGTGATTTTAGGGATTGATTGGTTAACTACTCATCATGCCAAAATTGATTGTTTTAATTAAGTTGTTAGTTTTCATATTCCTAACCAACTTTGTTGTTATGCAATTCAAGCAACTAAACCATTAAAATCAATCACTATCATATCTAATCATAAAGCTATTCGTTTATTGAAAAGCGGATGTCAAGCTTTCTTAGCCCATGTTATGGATTTGAATAAAGACACGTCAAATTTGAATAATATTCTGTTTTGTTATTGACTTTCTGGCGTATTTCTGAAGAACTTCCGGTCTACCCCGAGCGTGAAGTTGAATTCTTTATTGATCTTGAACTTTGTACAAAGCCCATTTCTAAAACCCCATATCGAATGGCTCTATTGAACTTGAGGAGTTAAAGGTCCAACTACGAGGAATTGTTGGACATCGGTTTCATTAGATCTAGTACATCTCCTTGGGGTGCTCTGTTTTATTTGTAAAAAAGAAAGACGCGGGAGTATGCGACTTTGTATTGACTATCGGGGAATTGAACCATGTCACCATCAAGAATAGGTATCCTCTACCTCGTATTGATGACTTGTTTGACCGATTCTGAGGGCACAATTCTTTTCAAAAATCGATCTTAGATTACGGATATCATCAAATGAAGATTAGGCGAGGATATTCAAAAGGCGCCTTGAGAACTTCGGTATGGGCATTATGAATTCTTAGTCATGTCTTTCGGACTAACTAATGCTCCTGCTGACTTTCATGGATATGATGAGCCAAGTATTCAAGGAATATTTGGATCGGTTCGTTGTTGTCTTTATTGATGACATCCTTATATATTCCAAAAGTCGTGAAGATCATGAGCACCATTTGAAGTTTGGTACTCGAAAGGCTTCAGTGAAAACCAACTATATGCCAAATTGAAGAAATGCGAGTTACGGCTTGAGGAAGTAGCATTTCTTGGGCATGTGGTGTCAAAACATGGAGTATCTGTTGATCCGTGAAGATTGAAGCAATCTGAAGTTAGAACAAACCAAGCTCTCGGTGGTGAAGTCGTAGCTTTTGGGCTTAAATTGGTTATTATCGGAGATTAGTGGAAGGGTTTTCTCGAATCGCTACTCCATTAACTCAATTAACTTTCGAAGGATACAAAATTCGTTTGGAATGAAGAATGCGAAAAGTTTCCAAGAGCTTAAGAGAGACTTATTTGGCACTTTGTTCTAACAATACCATCTGGTTGGATGGATTTGTTATCTCTGATGATGCTTGAGCAAAGGGTTAGGATGTGTTCTCATGCAGCGTGGGAAAGTCATAGCCTATGCCTCGCGACAACTTAAAAGAGTATGAGAGGAATTATCCTACTCATGATCTAGAGTTGCGCGATCGATCGTTCAGCGCTTAAAGATATGGAGGCACTTATCATATGGGGAGAAAGTGGAGATATATTCGGACCATAAAAAGCCTTAAATATTTCTTCACTCAAAAGAACTCAACATCTGGCGTGACGTTGGCTCGAGCTATTGAAGACTACGACCACACTATTCATACCATCACGAAAAGCGAACGTGGTAGTGGCGCGTTGAGTAGAAGATCATATCTTGAGGAGCGAGTGCGATGATGTCAAGTATCGCGTAGAGCCAACTTTAATAGAAAAAGTTAAGGTTGCTCGAGCCACCGCCGGGCAGGATAATCGTATGAAGAAGAAAGTACTGAAGAAGGAGCTATTAGGGCGAGAATTGATGAAGAAGGAATACTTGAGTCCACTCTAGACTTTGTGTTCTAACGACTACGATTTGAAGTACAAGATTATGATGGAGGCACACATACACCATTTGCAATCCATCACGGAAGTACTAAAATGTATCGTGATCTTGACATACATTTTGGTGGAATAATATGAAGAGAGAGATTGCAAAGTTTATCTCGATGTGTTTAACTTGCCAACGTGTAAAGGCGGAGCATCTAGTACCTAAGGGTCCGTTGCAACCACTTGAGATTCCGGAATGGAAGTGGGAACACATTACCATGGATTTAGTTTCTGGGTCTTCCTACGGTTTCTCAAGGCATCAATGTTATTTGGGTTATTGTTGATAGATTAACCAAGTCTTTCATTTCTTGCCGTCTGGAGACTTATTCACTTGAACGTCTTGCTTGGTATATGCGTAAATGAGATTGTGAGGTTGCATGGCATGCTGTATCCATAGTTTGGGATCGTGACCCAAGATTCACTTCAAGATTTTGGGTTAGCTTGCAAAAAAGCTATGAGCGCAGTTTGCGATTTAGTTGACATACCATCCCCAAGCAGACGGACAATCGAGAGGACTATTCAAACTCTTGAAGATTTATTAAGACTACGTGTCCTGAACTTCAAGGCGAGTTGGGATAAGTATTTACCATTGGTGGAATTCTCCTACAACAACAGATTATCGAGCAAGTATAGGTGTGGCTCCATTGAAGCATTATATGGAATGAAAATGTCGTTCTCCAATATGTTGGGATGAGGTGGGTGAAGCAACATTGTTGGGACCCGAGTTAAAATGCGTATGACTCTGAAAAGATCCAAATGATTCGACAACGTATACAAAGCGGCACAAGATCGACAAAAAAGAGTTATGCGGATCTTCATCGAAAGGGCGTGGAATTTAATGTAGGGATCGTGTATTGTTGCGAGTTGCTCCATGGAAGGGAGTTACAAGATTTGGGAAGAAAGAAAGCTCGATCCACGATTTATTGGTCCATTTCAAATTCTTGACCAGGAAGTAGGAAATGTAGCCTATATAGACTTGCGTTACCTCAAAGTATGTCTAAGTGTTCATAATGTGTTTCACATATCTCATGCTTAAATAAATATGTGAAAGACCGAACCACGTTATTGAGTTAGAAACCCATTTGAGATAGCCAGAAGACTTAACGTATGAGGAGGTACTATCAAGATCTTGGATAGGAAGGAGCATGTCCTCTACATGAAAAAGGTCATACCACAAGTTAAAGTTTTGTGGAGGAATCATGCTTTATAGAGGAAATGACACAGGGATTGAAAGCGGAAATGAAAGCGAGGTATCCTCACCTTTTGAAACACAGAGTGCGTCGTCGATTTAGAGGACGAAATTTCATAAGGAGGGAGGTTGTAAGACCAAAATTTTTTAAATAAAAAAGGAATTTCCTTTATTTATTATTTTGAAATAGTAAGGGTTGATTTGATTAATGTGGATATTTAAGGGTTAAATACATAAATATTTCAAAATAAGCAAGTGGTTATAAAATATTCATTTTTGTCGGGGAATATTCGTTTGGTCGTGGAATATTAAATGCTTTGTGAAATATTAAATGCGACCCAGTAGCGACCGTGTGTGGGCCCCATAACGAGCGATTGGATGAAGAAAGCGACAAATATAAGTTGGTTAAAAATAACGGCGTAGTTATTCTGAATTAAAATATTGGAATACCCGGTGGTTAAAATACGATGTCTGGCGTGGTTGCATGAAGTGCTTACGGTATTACCGATGATATTGTTGAATTATTGATCCTTACGTGAAAGGCCTTTACTCGATAATTTTCCACGATGAATTCTTGTTCAATATTTTATTTTATTGATTCGATAATTCTTTGCGTTGATATTTTATATTATTGTTGTTCGATAATTGTCCTTTGCATTATCTCCATTATCGGATCAATAATTCATATTATTTGAATAATATTATTAGATAGCATTATTGGCAATGTCTAGAAAGTTACATCGAGGAGAGGTTTGGTCACCTAATTGCGGCGCCCGATGAGGAGAAATCCTTATCGGAAAGCCCTCTTTCACAGGAGCGGCACGGTTGTCATAATTGTGATTACGTAATATTATTTGTGAATAATTAATTATTGATTCATATGATAAAAAAATATTTATTTTATGTGGATATAAATGATGGATTTATTTATGTGGTTATAAATGAAGAAATTATTGTTGAGGTGTTTTATCGATATTTTACCGGTTGGAGGTATTAAAAATTAAATCGGGGTTTTTGAGATATATTGCGGGGTTATAATTTTTAATCCGAATAGTTGGATTAATGGTAATTTTTGGGTATGTTATACATACATAAGTTGAGTATATGTCCACAAATTTTGAACCGTTAAAATGCACGAATGATTTGTTATGAATTTTAAGAGGTGCGATTCGGAAATTAGGGTTATAATTGATTTTGGTGGAAAATTCTAGAATTGAGTGGGCCCCACTTGTGGTTGGTGAAGAAATGTGCTGAATTTTATTTCAAATGTGGTGGGTGGCAATAGTAGCGAGTAAAGCCATCGGTGGCGGTCGTCTGCCTTGGGTAGAATAACATTTTCCTATAAATAGAAATTTAAGTTAGAATTGAAAATCACACGAAAACAAAGTTTTCTCTCTTTCTCTCTATATTATTGAGTATTTTGTGAGTATTTAGATACTTTGAGAGTTCTTTATTCGATCTGAGTTTCATTCGACATCACTTGAGCCTTTCCTTAGAAATCTTGATTCTTTGAGGTAAGGGATAGATAGGATTTATTTTTTTCAGTATGATATTATTTCTTGATATCATTATCTTTGAAATATTGATCTGAAGTTTTATCAAATTTGGAACTTTTTCACTATTCGGAGTTACTATTCATTCTTAGATTCTTATTCACGAGTTCTTATTCATGAGTTCTTATTCACGATTCTTATTCACGAGTCTTATTCATGAAAGCGTGAAGATGTTTTTTTTTTGTGGAATTTCTATCTTTTGGTGTCGGAGATTCTTATTCATGTATACGGTCTTATTCACGTTATCTGACCTTATTCACGTATCTGACACTATATTCATGTATATCTGACTATTCATCAAAAAAAATAAAATTTCTTCTTTTTCGTCCAAAACATCTATTTTGGATACTAGCTTTGATTGTATCCATGTTTTGATCATTCTTGAATTTTACACCACTATGATTATTTTTGAGGTATTGTTGGACATGGATAAAACAAAGTCTGAATCTTTAATCCTTAATCCTTGTCATTTTGTTTCCTTTGGATTAGATTCTTTAAAAATATTTTTCATCATCCTCGGTCTTAAATGATGATATTATTGAATATCTTTGGCACAGTGCAAAGAAGATGAATGATTCTGAAGAATATCTTTGGCATGTAGTGCAAGATGAGCAGTGTTTAAATGAACATGGTGGCGAGTGATGAAATATCTTTGGCTGTATAGTGCAAAGATGAGCAGTGTTGAAATGAACATGACCAGATTGATGAATATCTTTGGCTTTGGTGCAAAGATGAATATTTGATTTGAGATGAATATTGATTGATGTTACGAGGATAAAATATTGATGATGAACTTTTAAATTCATAGATTATAGTAGATTTCATTCTCTACTTAACTCTTACAATGAATTATTATTTCATTATGAATATTGATTGAAAATTTGTTGTCTATTGTATTACTATTAAATTTTTCCTGTTGAAGACTAACGATAATTTGTTGTATATTATCTTAGTCGTAATATTCTTCTTGAGCTAGTTGAGCTCACCCTTTTCCTTTTGTTCCATTCTTCTCGGGAGGCGAGAATATAAGCGATGCAGTGGGGTATGGAATGAAGGTTTTAGAAAGGATTGTTTAGTAGTCCTCACCATTTTTGTAAAATAATGTATCAATAAATGTGATGAGGATTTATTTGAGTATAAATATTATACAGAAGATAATATTTGTATTTAAACTCACAGATTTCTTGTTGTAATAATAAAGTTGTAGTTGTTTACATACCATGTATTGACAACTTCGAATGGGTGATGTATACCACGGTTATGATTATGCTCACGAATAATATCTGGAAATCGTAATCGTACCCAATTTCATCTCCCCATGCAACTCACAGTTACGCGAGATGACTTTCCACACGTAATATAAGCATGGGGATGATGACAATGATATAGAGGATAAAAAACGAGTTCAATAATTAATTTATCAGGAAGCGGGGATAATGTCCATGACAATGATACTTCCTTTTATTGAAATTACAAAAATTCAAAGAATAACCTTCGGAACAATAAATTTTTCAGAAAGATCTTTGGATGAAAGCTTTGTTGAATATCGAGGATATTATAAACCAATTTAAAATGGAGTATAGAAGTCGAGTTTAAGGCTTAACGGTAAGGTATGAAAAAATAGAATGGAATACTTCATCAGAAAGAAATCACCGTAAATGGCTACGATAGGCCTTACCCAGTGGCCGGAGTTATTCCAACCGAATAATAAATATTCTTTCCCGAGTCTTTATTAGGTTTTTCGAATTTCATGCTGATGATAATTGCACAAAAAATCCAAAGCGGGTGATTTCGAGTATAAAAATTTACAAAACCATATACTGGGATCACCCTTTATGCATAATTATTAATTAAGCGAAAAGATAAATTAATGAATTTAACCCTTGAGGTCGAGGCTTCCCTCGGTGGATTATAAATCCTTGCTCATCATCCATAGGGTCGTTTGGTTCTTCAACTTTGATAGGCGTTAGCCGCTGTATATGGTTTGGCCTCCCATAGGGTGATCCACGGCTAGGAAAAATAAGAGATTCGAGAAGAAGAAGGGGTAGCTTAACCGACCTAGTTTTCTACATCAGATAGAAAAGAAGCGTAACTCTTCTCATAAATAATTGGAGATTAGTGCATCCATGTTATGTTGTAAAAATTAATGACCCCGTCATTAAGACTCACTCATCCTTGGCGCGTGGTTATAAATGTGGGCAAATAACGATTAAGGGTGGGTTTTAATTAAATTCAAATTCATTTTAATTAATTCAGGAAGCTCAAAAGAATCTTATAGGATAATTAATTAAACTCCTTTAACTAATTTTCCTTGCAATCGATTAAAGTGAATAAATGACGAAATCTTTTATAAATCATAAATTAATTCTAAACTCTTATTAGAAATTTAAAGCGTAATACTTGTATAATAATAATGTGGGCTACTCCTCTTATTAATTTATATTTAATATTGTTAAAATATTAAATAATAAATATTAAACTATTTAATTATTATCACAGCTTAGATTTAAATTATATGTAGACTAATAACTTGTATTATTCTGATTATGCCATTAACTGCTTAACACGTAACATAATTCTTCCTTTTTAATTAGTTGACTTACTTTTGTTTTATCTCCGTATTATTAAACTTGGGTTGTGAATAAATCGATTAGAGAACGATTCTAATCTTATTTAAATATAAATTAAATAATTAATTTATTTAAATAAATAATATTGATATGGGGCCCTTCGATAGAGATAAGGACTCCTGGCTTGATCCACAGTGGCTTTCGGATATTCCGACTGATAGATTTCAACATTAATATTAAAACTCAGAACCTTTGAGTAAATAGTTTATTAAATTCGATCCTTCCCACTCTGCTTACGTCCCAATCCAAATTAAATTTGGCGACTAAAGGCGTGGGAATTCTCGCCTTCAGGAATGCTTATTTTGGGGGCATTTAATTATATGTATTTGATTCTTGATACCTTTGACTCGAATAATGCAAATTAGAAACTCCTTTCTAATTTCATTACACTTATAACGAGGACTACTTGGGTTGATAATTTCGTTATGACCTCCCCGAATCCTTCTTAATGGGGCATTTAATAAACCTTCTTTTATTAAGTGGTAGATTAACTTTATTGATAAATCGTCCATTCTTTTCGAAATACTGACTTATTATCGCCACGGCAGCACCACTTTGATACCATTCTAGTAAGGGTACCGATAGGGATGATAAGTCGAAGTATAACTCATCGCTAACGATGATACTTTAGCGTGGGACATCTGGCAAGTCCAAGGATTACTATTGCACTACATCCACTACGGAAATTCACAGTCTTGGACAAGTAATGTAAACTCCATTAGGTAGGTGGTTGGCGACCCGCCCGTCGTCTAGATGAACTTATTCTCACGAAATAAGCACCTACCGGTACTCTGCGACTTTAGTGTCTCCACACACGATGATCGTAGGGTCAATCGTCGCAAATCCTCATCCAGTGAGCAAGCTGACGGCGTATGTACCCAATCTGTCAGGATCATCCTTTAATCCCCAAGAATTTGGGGAGTGAAATCCGATGATTGAAGGAACATGGTGGATTTTTTTAACCTTTACAGAATTTAGGTCTCATTAGAATGATCATCGTCATGATTCCCCTAAAATTCCGATGCAGGCTTTGGGTTTATCACATGCTTATAAAAGCGATCCTGTAGATAATTTAAGCCTTTAATAAATTAATATTTTTTTATTAATAAATGAATAAGATTCGAGTTACAAAGTATATCTTTATCCTTCGAACACCCTTGATTGAAACATGATCTTACTTTACTTCGCGTTCAACTTGTCAAAAGCGCCCGCAGGGCGAGATATTCCGACATAATAATAAAGAATGGAATATTAGAAAAGGAATTTCAGCCATGTGTATGCGATCTCTTTGCGTAGGCAGGAATTGTTGTGAGGAAGATAATAATAAAGAAGGGTGGAATAATAGAAGAATTTCACAGTATATAGGGGTAGCGGCGTGTCTGATTATTCTCAAGCGAATAATGACAAGAATGGAAATCTTGAAAACATTTCATCATATGGTCGCGGTACTTGTCCGAGATAGTTATTCGACATAATAACTGAATGGAATGGAATTAATTGAATTTCACTTAAGTATAGGAGTAACTTGGCGTGTCTGAATTATTATTCAACGGAATAATAAAGAATGGAATACTCTTTTGAACTCTTTTTCTCTTCATAAATAAAGAAAGAATAAATGAAATCGAATAGTAACTCGTGAATAGTAACTCATGAATAGTAACCCCGACATGAAAAAGTTCCAAATTTGATAAAAACTTAAGATCAACATTTCAAAGATAATGATATTGAAGAAATAATATCATTACGAAAAAAATAATATCCCTTACCTCAAAGAATCAAGATTTCTAAGGAAAGGCTCAAGTGATCTTTAATGAAACTTGTAATCGAATAAAGAACTCTCAAAGTATCTAAATACTCACAAAATACGCCAACAATATAGAGAGAAGAGAGAAAACTTTGTTTACGGTGTGATTTTCAATTCTAACTTAGCCCTCTATTTATAGGAAAATGTTAGCCGTAGCCAAGCGAGACTTGACTGCCTACACGATGGCTTTACCTCGCTACTATTGCCACCCACCACATTTGAAATAAAATTCAGCACATTTCTTCACCAACCATAAGTGGGGCCCACTCAATTCTAGAATTTTCCACCAAAATCAATTATAACCCTAATTTAGAATCGAGACACCTCTTAAAATTCATAACAAATCATTCGTGCATTTTTAATCGGTTCAAAATTTGTGGACATATACTCAACTTATGTATGTATAACATACCCAAAAATTACCACAATCCAACGGTCGGATTAAAAATTATAACCCCATAATATATCTCAAAACCCCGATTTAATTTTTAATACCTCCATCTGGTAAAATACCGATAAAACACCTCAACAATAATTTCTTCATTTATAACCACATAAATAAATCCATCATTTATATCCACATAAAATAAATATTTCTTTATCATATGAATCAATAATTAATTATTCACAAATAATATTACGTAATCACAATTATGATGACCAGGTAGCTCCTGTGGAAAGAGGGGCTTTCCGATAAGGATTTCTCCTCATCACGCGCCAAGCAATTAGGTGACCAAACCTCTCCTTGACGTAACTTTCTAGACATTGCCAATAATGCTATCTAATAATATTATTCAAATAATATGAATTATTGATCCGATAATGGAGATAATGCAAGTGACAATTATTGAACAACAATAATATAAAATATCAACGCAAAGAATTATTGAATCAATAAAATAAAATATTGAACAAGAATTCACCGCGGAAAATTATTGAGTAATGCCTTCACGTAAGGATCAATAATTCAACAATCTTTGTGCAATACCGCAAAATGTCTTTACTTCGCAACCACGCGTTTTCTTCGTATTTTAACCACCGGGTATTCCAACAGTCTTAACTGAGAATAACTACTACCAAGTTATTTTTAACCAACTTATATTTGTCGCTTTCTTCATCCAATCGCTTTCCGTTATGGGGCCCACATTGGCTGCTACAGTCGTACATTTAATATTCCCCGACAAAGACGAATATTCCACGACCAAAACGAATATTCCCACAACAATGATGAATATTTTATAACCACTTGCTTATTTTGAAATATTTATGTATTTAACCCTTAACTATCCTCATTAATCAAATCAACCCTTACTATTTCAAAATAATAAATAAAGGAAATTCCTTTTTATTTAAAAAAAATTTCGGTCTTACAACCTCCCTTCTTATGAAATTTCGTCCTCGAAATCGACGTCGACGCACTCGTGTGTTTGAAAAGATGAGGATACCTCTTTCATTTCCGCTTCCAATTCCTGTGTCATTTCTCTATAGCATGATTCCTCCACAAAACTTTAACTTGTGGTATGACCTTTCTTGCGTGGGACATGCTCCTTCCTATCCAAGATCTTGCATGTACCTCCTCATATGTTAAGTCTTGGCTATCTCGTCCCTGTTCTAACTCAATAACGTGGTTCGGGTCTTTCACATATTTACGAAGTATGAGATATGTGAAACACATTATGAACACGAGACATACTCGGAGGTAACGCAAGTCTATAGGCTACATTTCCTACTTCGGTCAAGAATTTGAAATGGACCAATAAATCGTGGATTGAGTTT
Organism: Panax quinquefolius; assembly: GCA_020205615.1. Classification (NCBI taxonomy): domain Eukaryota; kingdom Viridiplantae; phylum Streptophyta; class Magnoliopsida; order Apiales; family Araliaceae; genus Panax; species Panax quinquefolius. Next base: position 45,965 of record JAINUW010000199.1, on the reverse strand, counting down.
TCCTCTTTCCCAAATCTTGTAACTCCCTTCCATGGAAAGCAACTCGCAACAATACATGATCCCTCACATTAAATTCCACGTCCTTTCGATGAAGATCCGCATAACTCTTTTGTCGATCTTGTGCCGCTTTGTATATCGTTGTCAATCATTTGGATCTTTTCGGTGATCATATACGTATTAACTCGGGTCCCAACAATGTTGCTTCACCCACCTCATCCCAACATATTGAGAACGACATTTTCGTCCCATATAATGCTTCAATGGAGCCACACCTATACTTGCCTCGATAACCGTTGTTGTAGGAGAATTCCACCAATGGTAAATACTTATCCCAATCGCCCTTGAAGTCTAGGACACGTAGTCTTAATAAATCTTCAAGAGTTTGAATAGTCCTCTCTCGATTGTCCGTCCGTTTGGGGATGGTATGCGAACTAAATCGCAAATCCGTGCTATAGCTTTTTGCAAGCTAACCCAAAATCTTGAAGTGAATCTTGGGTCACGATCCAAAACTATGGATACTGAGGCATGCCATGCAACCTCACAATCTCATTTACGTATATACTAGCAAGACGTTCAAGGAATAAGTCTCCCCGTATCGGTAAGAAGTGAGCGGACTTGGTTAATCTATCAACAATAACCCAAATAAGCATTGATGCCTTGAGAAACCGTAGGAAGACCCGTGAATCGAAATCCATGGTAATGTGTTCCCACTTCCATTCCGGAATCTCAAGTGGTTCTGCAACGGACCCTTAGGTACTAGATGCTCCGCTTTTACACGTTAAGTGTTAAACACATCGAGATAAACTTTGCAATCTCTCTCTTCATATTATTCCACCAAAATGTATGTCAAGATCACGATACATTTTAGTACTTCCGGATGGATTGCAAATGGTGTATTGTGTGCCTCCATCATAATCTTGTACTTCAAATCGTAGTCGTTAGAAACACAAAGTCTAGAGTGGACTCAAGTATTCCTTCTTCATCAATTCTCGCGCTTCTAATAGCTCCTTCTTGTACTTTTCTTCTTCATACGCATCACCTCCTGTTCGGTGGCTTGAAGCAACCTTAACTTTTTCTATTAAAGTTGGCTCTATGCGTATACTTGACATCATCGCACTTCTCCTTCCGCATATGATCTTCTACTCAATGCGTCACCTACCACGTTAAACTTTACCGGTGGTGGTATTGAATAGTGTGGTCGTAGTCTTTCAATAGCTCGAGCCAACGTCAGCCGCAAGATGTTGAGAGTTCTTTTGAGTGAAGAAATATTTAAGGCTTTTATGATCTGAATATATCTCCACTTTCTCCCCATATAGATAGTGCCTCCATATCTTTAAATAAAACGATCACCGCTAACTCTAGATCATGAGTAGGATAATTCCTCTCATACTCTTTTAAGTTGTCATGAGGCATAAAGCTATGACTTTCCCACGCTGCATGAGAACACATCCTAACCCTTTGCCTCAAGCATCATCAGATAACAAATCCATCCGAACCGGATGGTATTGTTAGAAACAGTCTTAAAATAAGTCTCCTCTTAAGCTCTTGGAAACTTTTCTCGCATTCTTCGCTCCAAACGAATTTTGTATCCTTCCGAGTTAATGAGTTAATGGAGTAGCGATTCGAGAAAACCCTTCCACGAATCTCCGATAATAACCAAATAAGCCCAAAAGCTACGTGACTTCAAATCCACCGACTTGGCTTGTTCTAACTTTGTATTGCTTCAATCTTCACTTGGATCAACAGATACTCCATGTTTTGACACCATGCCCCAAGAAATGCTACTTCCTCAAGCCGTAACTCGCATTTCTTCAATTTGGCATATAGTTGGTTTTCACGAAGCCTTTGGAGTACCAAATTTCAAAATGGTGCTCATGATCTTCACGACTTTTGAATATATAAGGATGTCATCAATAAAGACAACAACAAACCCATCCAAATATTCCTTGAATACTTGGTTCATCATATCCATGAAAGCCAGTAGAGCATTAGTTAGTCCGAAAGACATGACTAAGAATTCATAATGCCCATACCGAAGTTCTCAAGGCGCCTTTGGAATATCCTCGCCTCTAATTTTCACCGATGATATCCGTAACGAAGATCGATTTTTGAAAAGAATTGTGCCTTGCAATTGGTCAAACAAGTCATCAATACGAGGTAGAGGATACCTATTCTTGATGGTGACATGGTTCAATTCCCGATAGTCAATACAAAGTCGCATACTCCGTCTTTCTTTTTTTACAAATAAAACAGAGCACCCCAAGGAGACGTACTTGGGATCGAATGAAACCGATGTCCAACAATTCTCAGAGTTGGACCTTTAACTCCCAAGTTCAATAGGAGCCATTCGATATGGGGTTTTAGAAATGGGCTTTGTACCAGTGTTCAAGATCAATAAAGAATTCAACTTCACGCTCGGGGGTAGACCGGAAGTTCTTCGAAAATACGTCAGAAAGTCAATAACAACAGAATATTATTCAAATTTGACGTGTCTTTATTCAAATCCATAACATGGGCTAAGAAAGCTTGACATCCGCTTTTCAATAAACGAATAGCTTTATGATTAGATATGATGTTGATTGATTTTAATGGTTTAGTTGTTTGAATTGCATAACAGTCAAGTTAGAATATGAAAACTAACAACCTTACGAAAACAATCAATTTTGGCATGATGAGTAGTTAACCAATCAATCCCTAAAATCACATCAAAAGCAAGTATCTTTAAAGAGATAAGGTCAATGGTAAGGTGATGGTGCCAACTTGAATCAAACAAGATTTATAAACAAAGGGATGTGATGAAAGTTTCTCCTAACGGAGTTTCCACAGATAGATCAAAGTCTAATTTCTCCGAGTCAAGTTTAAACGCTGAGCACACGCAGGAGAGATAAATGAATGGGTAGCACCGGTATCAAGTAAGGTATAAACTTCGCAAGAATTTATAAATAATTTTACCCGTGATAACCTCGTTTGGGTCCTCTCGATTATGACCAAATACAACAAACGCCTCTTCCTAATCGCTGACTTTGACTTTTCTCGGGATGTTTCTTTTGAGTCACCGTCCCTCATTGAACTAGGTTTCGCTATCGCATAATCTCGAAAGCGATATGTCCTTCCTTTCCACAACTATAGCATACCTTGAACTGTTGGGGGCGCTTGACCGATATGTCCTCTTTTTTCCGCATTTGTAGTATATGACCGGGGTCGATCTCCTCCCTTAGAACCAACCTTATTACTCTAAGACTGCTGCCGTCTTCACATAGTCGTTGTTAAATCTCCTCTTTTAAAATCTCCTCCTAACTCGCTTCTTCTGCTTTTCGGCCATGATTACCACCAGAGTGGTTACCATTTCATCATTCGCTTTTCTCCGCAGAGTTATCATTATTCTGCTGATCGCTATCTCCGGGTACGATCCTCGGTTATGGTCCTCAATTGGCGTATTTCGTTATCTCGCTTCTAATAATTGAGCCTCGCTTACAACATCCTAATAAAGAGAAAGTTTATGAGAAATGAGATCTTGACGTATGCCGTTTTTCAAACCTCTAAGAAACATCCGCGTCATAATTCTCTCATTCTCCACCAAATGAGGTGCAAACTCGATAACTCGCAAACTTTGCCTCGCATCGAGACACCGCTACGTTGTTTTGCTCTAATCTGATGAACTCCACTTCCTTCATATGATTTAACACTTTCGTGAAAGTATTTGTCATTAAATAGTCTCTCAAACGCCTCCCAAGACATCGCCGAAAAGTACCGACGTGGATGGGTACGCTTCACGCATCTCCCACCAAGAGTCTGCCCGCCACGGAACATAAAGGTGGCGAATGGAACCTTCGCTCCTCCGCATCCCAAAACATCGAATATCTTGGTAATTTGTTTGACCCATGCTTCCGCCATGATCGGATCTGGCTTTCCCTTAAATTCGTGGTCCCAACTCTTTGAATCGCTTGGTCAGGACAACCCGTGAATTGCTATCATTTCCTCCTCAGATTTTGAACACGAGTCTCCCTCGTCCGATTTTGCATGAATCGCAAAAACTTCTAAACATCCCTCGCTTCATCATCTCGCTCCCATGGTGTTGTTCACAGGAGGAACATTGCCACTGTCAGACGCTCTCCTCGCTGGTAAAGACACAGCATCTCCACTGGTCTCATTTACTCCATCATTAATATTCTCACGACATTCTCAAATCATGTATAAAACAAGGGTTAATTAAGGAAATCAATATATCACATAATATCCCTATATACCGACCAACTAACAAATAAGCTTAGGTAGGACACACTAGCGAAGGATTTACTCGCTCTCCCCTCCTAGTTCTATTCCCCGATCTCCGCCAGAGATCATATCCCTAAGCTCGATACCAACCGCGACGCCCCAAAATAGGTATACATCACCCATTCCGAGTTGTCAATACACGGTACGTAAACAACTACAACTTTATTATTACAACAAGAAAAGCTGTGAGTTTAAATACAAATATTATCTTCTGCATAATATTTATACTCAAATAAATCCTCATCACATTTATTGATACATTATTTTACAAAAATGGTGAGGACTACTAAACAATCCTTTCTAAAACCTTCATTCCATACCCCACTGCATTCGCTATATTCTCGCCTCCCGAGAAGAATGGAACAAAAGGAAAAGGGTGAGCTCAACTAGCTCAAGAAGAAGAATATTATGACTAAGATAATATACAACAAATTATCGTTAGTCTTCAACAGGAAAAAATCGATAGAATACAATAGACAACAAGTTTCAGATCAATATTCGCAATGAAATAATAATTCATGTAAGAGTTACGTAGAAATGAAATCTACTATAATCTATGAATTTAACAAATTCCATCATCAATATTTTATCCCTCAGAACATCAATCAATATTCATCTCAAATCAAATATTCATCTTTGCACTACAGTGCCAAAGATATTCATCAATCTATCATGTTCATCTCAACACTGCTCATCTTTTGCACTACAGCCAAAGATATTCATCACTTGGTCATGTTCATTTAAACACCTGCTCATCTTTGCACTACATGCCAAAGATATTCTTCAGAAATCATTCATCTTTGCACTACAGGCCAAAGATATTCAATAATATCATCATTTAAGACTGAGGATGATGAAAATATTTTTAAAGAACGAATCCAAAGAAACAAAATGACAAGGATTAAGGATTAATGATTCGTATTTTGTTTTATCCATGTCCAACAATACCTCAAAAATAATCATAAGTAGTGGTGTAAAATTCAAGAATGATCAAAACATGGATACAATCAAAGCTAGTATCCGCAATAGATATTTTGGACGAAAAAGAAGAAATTTTATTTTTCTATGAATAGTGTCAGATACGTGAATAAGTCTCAGATATCGCGAATAGTGCCAGATCGTGAATAGTAACTCCCGACACCAAAAGATAGAAATTCCACAAAAAAAACATTTTCACGCTTCATTTAATAGTACTCGTGAATAAGAATCGTGAATAGAACTCATGAATAAGAACTCGTGAATAAGAACTCATGAATAGTAACCCCGACATGAAAAAGTTCCAAATTTGATAAAAACTTAAGATCAATATTTCAAAGATAATGATATCAAGAAATAATATCATTACGAAAAAAAATAATATCCCTTACCTCAAAGAATCAAGATTTTGGAAGGAAAGGTCGGAAGTGATGTTTGAATGAAACTTGTAATTTGACAAAGAACTCTCAAAGTATCTAAATACTCACAAAATACGCCAACAATATAGAGAGAGAAAGAGAAAAACTTTGTTTCGGTGTGATTTTCAATTCTAACTTAAATTTCTATTTATAGAAAATGTTAGCAATACCAGCAGCGCACTTGACACACACCGATGGCTTTACCCTTTACTATTGCCACCCACCACATTTGAAATAAAATTCAGCACATTTCTTCACCAACCATAAGTGGGGCCCACTCAATTCTAGAATTTTCCACCAAAATCAATTATAACCCTAATTTCCTAATCGACACCTCTTAAAATTCATAACAAATCATTCGTGCATTTTTAACGGTTCAAAATTTGTGGACATATACTCAACTTATGTATGTATAACATACCCAAAAATTACCACAATCCAACTATTTGGATTAAAAATTATAACCCCGCAATATATCTCAAAAACCCCGATTTAATTTTTAATACCTCCATACTGTAAAATATCCGATAAAACACCTCAACAATAATTTCTTCATTTATAACCACATAAATAAATCCATCATTTATATCCACATAAAATAAATATTTCTTTATCATATGAATCAATAATTAATTATTCACAAATAATATTACGTAATCACAATTATGATGACCAGCCGCTCCTGTGAAGGGGGCTTTCCGATAAGGATTTCTCCTTATCTTGGCGCCGCAATTAGGTGACCAAACCTCTCCTCGATGTAACTTTCTAGACATTGCCAATAATGCTATCTAATAATATTATTCAAATAATATGAATTATTGATCCGATAATGGAGATAATGTGCAAAGGACAATTATTGAACAACAATAATATAAAATATCAACGCAAAGAATTATTGAATCAATAAAATAAAATATCGAATAAGAATTCATCGTGAAAATTATTGAGTAGTGCCTTCTTACGTAAGGATCAATAATTCAACAATATCGCAAATACCGCAAATGTAATATCTTTCAGGCAACCACGCTGCGTTTTATCGTATTTTAACCACCGGGTATTCCAACAGTCTTAATTGAATAACTACTGGCAGTTATTTTTAACCAACTTATATTTGTCGCTTTCTTCATCCAATCGCTTTCAGCATGGGGCCCACATTATCGGCTACTACGCATTTAATATTCCCCGACAGCATTTAATATTCCACCTACCAAACGAATATTTCCGACAACAATGAATATTTTATAACCACTTGTTTATTTTGAAATATTTGCGTATTTAACCCTTAACTATCCTCATTAATCAAATCAACCCTTACTATTTCAAAATAATAAATAAAGGAAATTCCTTTTTATTTAAAAAAAATTTCGGGGTCTTACATTGACGACTAATGATGTGAAAAGAAAAGTGGTTTGACGCCTGTAATGTGAAACGACAAGTGGTTCGACGCCTGTAATGTGAAACGACAAGTGGTTCGACGCTTGTAATGTGAAACGATAAGTGGTTCGACGTCTGGTAAAGGTAATTACTATTAACGAAGGTAAATACTATTGACGAAGGTAAATACTATTCACAAGGGTAATTACTATTGACGAAGGTAATTACTATATTGACGAAGGTAAATACTATCGACGAAGAGACTTCTTTAGATGATGACATATGAGCCCCCATAAAATAATCAAACTTACCACAAATCATTTTTTTTCATCAACACATATTTAATCTTTCAACAATTATTAATCATTTATAACTTGTCGCCTCAATTATTGATTTAATACTATAAACATATTATACGAGATGATCTTGTGACAATAATTGAATCAATAATATAAGAGATATGATGCAAAGAATTATCGTAGCAATAATTGAAAGATAAATTTGAGTGACTTCTCACGTAAGCATCAATAATCAATATCGTGTTACTATACAACTACGCCAGACATCGCATTTTGTACTTTTACTACCGGTAGTTCAACAGCTTTTAATTAACACCTCTCCGCCGTTATTTTTATAGAAAGATAATTTTGTCGCTTTTCTAACTACGACAATACTTCCGTTATGGGGGTCCACTAATGATTGAGTAGTCGTATTTAATATTCCCCACAAAAAAATAATATTCCCACCAAACGAATATTTTATAACAACTTGCTTACTTTTGCAAAATTTATAAATATTACCCACAACTATAACATTATATCAAATTTATTCCATAATATTCAAAAATAATATTTATAGAAAAATTCATCTTTATTTATAAAAGCTGGGGTCTTACATAAAATCAATATTTTCCTCATCATATAAATCAATAATTAATTATTCACAAATAATATTACAGAATCACAATCTTTGGCAACGTGCCGCTCCTAAGAAAGAGGGGCTTTCCAATAAGAATTTCTCACTCTTTGTAATTGATTAGGTGACCAAACCTCTCCTTAGATGTAACTTTCTAGACATTGCCAATAATGTTATCTAATAATATTATTCAGATAATATGAATTATTGCTTCGATAATGGAAAATACGTGTAATGACAATTTATTGAAACAACAAGAATATAAAATATCAATACAAAGAATTATTGAATCAATAAAATAAAATCTTCGAATAAGAATTATCGTAATAATTATTGAGTAGTGTCTTCACGTAAGAATCAATAATTGGTGCAATACCGCGCGCCATCTTCTTGTCAACGCCAGCGTATTAGTGTGTTTTAACCACCGGGTATTCCAACAAGATTAATTCAGAATAACTACGCCAAGTTATTTATAAACAACTTATATTTGTCGCTTTTCTTCATCCAATCGCTTTTTCAGTTATGGGCCCATTAAAAAGATCTCACTCGCATGAATATTCCCACAACAAAAAGAATATTCCACGACCAAATGAATATTCCCCGACAACAATGAATATTTTATAACCACTGCTTATTCAAATATTTACGTATTTTACTCATATAACTATCCACATTAATCAAATCAACCTCACAATTTCAAAATAATAAATAAAGGAAATTCCTTTTTATTTAAAAATTTCGGTCTTACAACCTCCCTCCTTATGAAATTTCGTCCTCGAAATTTATGTACGCACTGTGTGTTTGAAAAGGTAAAGATACATCGCTTTCATTTTCGCTTTCCAACTCCTGTGTCATTTCTTCAATATTATGGTTCCTCCATAAAACTTTAACTTGTGGTATAACCTTTGTGCGTAGGACATGCTCCTTTCTATCCAAGATCTTGACAGATACCTCCTCGTACGTTAAGTCTTCGGCTATCTCGTCCGGTTCTAACTCAATGACGTGGTTCGGGTCGTCCACATATTTACGTAACATCGATACGTGAAAAACGTTATGAACACGCGTCATACTTGGCGGTAAAACGAGTCTATAGGCCATAGTTCCTATTCGATCGAGAATTTCAAATGGATTAATAAATCGAAGGTTTGAGCTTTCCTCACCTCACCGATTCTTGCTTTTGAAATAACAACTTTCACACTCCTTCTTCAAATTCATCACCCGGTGTAGCTTGAATAAATTTAACTTTATCGATTAAAGTCGATTATACTCGTATATCATCACGTGGGTAACTAGAGTTTTCATCTCCATCTCTATTATTTGTAAATTATTCGAAATGAGTCTTTGACAATATCGTACTCGTACTTGTATACGATCTTCTACTCAACACGTCAGCTACCACGTTCGCTTTTCCAGGATGGCATGGTCAGAACACGTCTTTGAAATGAGTCTTCTCTTGAGTTCTTCAAGCTCTTCCCACATTCCTTGCTCCATTCAATTTTGTATCTCTATGAGTCAATTGCGTTAATGGAATAGCGATTCGAGAATATCCTTCAATGAATCTCCGATAATAACCAACTAAGCTTGTAAAGCTACGTATTTCGATTCACCGACGACTTTGGTTGTTCTCAATCGTGACTCATATCCCAACCTTGATAAGACGTTACAATGACACCTATCGGTTTACTATCGCATCGAATATGGTGTCCCCTACGGAGAGTCTCGCTTCTGCATTCCACAAAGGAAGTCACCAGATAAAGGCTCAGTACCAAATTTATAGTTGAATTTTAACTCCTGAAGTTCAATAGAGCCATTCGATATGAGATTTTAGAAATGAGTTCTCATCATCGGGTTCAAAGTCGATACAAAATTTAATATCGGTCTTTGGGAGTAAACCAAGAAATTCTTCAAGAAATACGTCGGAAAAATAAATAACAACAGAATATTATTCAAATCGACGTGTCTTTATTCAAATCCATAACATGGACTAAGAAAACTTAACATCCGTAATAAACGAATGACTTCATGGCTTGATATGAAAATGTTTGACTACAATGGTTTGATTGCTCGAATTGAATAACGAGTTTGCTTGGGAATATGAAAACTAACAACCTTACGAAAGCAATCAATTTTGGCAATGATGAGTAGTTAACCTTAAAATCACATCAAAAGCAAATATCTCTATAGAAATAAGGTTAATGTAATGTGATAGTGCCAACTGAATCAAACAAGATTTCTAAACAACGATGTAATGAAAGTTTCTCCTAACGGATTCTCCATAAATAGGTCAAAGTCTAATTTCTCCGTAGTCAAGTTCAAACGTTGAGCTGAAGCAAGAGAGATAAAAGTATGGGTAGGCAGGTATTCTAGTAAGGTATAAACTTCGCAAGAATTTATAATTAACTAACCCGTGCTAACTTCGTTCGTGTTCCTCGTATTTTAATGGAAGTCACGACAAACGCCTTCCAGAATCGTTGACTTTGATTTTTCCGGGACAATCTTTTGAATCACCGTCCCCATTGAACTAGTTTTACTACCGCATAATCCCGAAGCGATATGTCCTTCCTTTCCACAATTATAGCATACCTTAAACTGTTGTAGGCGTTTGGGTGATATGTCCCTCTTTCCGCATTTGTAACATACGACCGGTGGTCTTTCTCCTCCTTGAACTAGTTGCTATCTTGGCCGACGCCTTCAAATGGTCGTTGTTGAATCTCCTTTTTAAAATCTCCTCCCGACTCGCTTCTTCTATTTTCATGGCCACGATTACCACCAGAGTGGTTACCGCCTTTGTCCGTATTCTTCTTTTTCCGCTAGTTATCGTTATTCTGAGGACTGCTATCTTCGGTAAAATCCGGTTATGGTCCCTCATTGAACGTACTTTCGTTATCTCGCCTAACAACCGAGCCCCGCTGACAACATCCTAATAGAGAAAAATTTATGAGAAATGAGATACCGACGTATGTCGGGTTTCAAACCTCTCAAAACATCCGCCATCATGCGTTCATCATTCTCCACTAAATGAGGTGCAACTCGGATAACTCCGCGAACTTCGCCAGACCGGGACACCGCGTGTTATTCTCGCTCCGCCTAATAAACTCCACTTCCTTCATATGATTTAATACTTTCGTGGAAGTACTTGTCATTTAACTGCTTCTCAAACGCTCTCCCATGATATGCCGAGTGCGCAATGGATGGGTACGCTTCATGATTCCCACCAAGATGTCTGCCTCGTTCTGAACATAAAAGTAGCGAATAGAACTTTCGTTCCTCCACGCATCCCAAGACATCGAATATCTTGGTAATTTGTTTTGACCCACGCCTCCGCCTTTAATCGGATCCGGCTTTCCCAGAATGCACTCGTGGTCCCAACTCTTTGAACTCGCTTGGTCAGACCACCCGTGAATTGCTATCATTTCCTCCTATATTTTGAACACGAAGTCTCCTCGTCGATTTTGCATAAACCGCAAAAAGCTTCTAAACATCCCTCGCTCATCATCTGCTCAGCCTGGTGTTGTTCATAGGAGGTACATTGCCATACTGCTGCACGCTTCTCCTCGTTGGTAAGTCAGCATCTCCACTGTCTTATTTACTCCAATCGTTAATATTCTCACCGACATTCTCAAATACCGTCATAAAATAAGGGTTAATTAAGGAAATCAATATATCACATAATATCCCTATATACTAACCAACTAACAAATAAGCTTAGGTAGGACATACTAGCGAAGGATTTACTCGTCTCTCCTCCTAGTTCAATTCCCGATCTCCGCCAGAGATCATATCCTAAGCTCGATACCAACCGTGACGCCCCCCCAAAATAGGTCCATTCCATCCAACCCATTCTCGAGTCGCCAAATACATGGTACGTAAATAACTACAACTTTATTATTACAACATATAAACCGTGAGTGTAAATACGAGATATTGCCATCTGCACAATATCCACACGCAAATAAATCCCCATCATAATTATTGATACATTATTTTATAAAAATGGTGAGGACTACTAAACAACTCTCTCTAGAACCTTCATTCCATACCCCGACTAGTACTCGCTACATTCTCGCCTCCTGAGAAGAAAAATGGAACAAAAAGGAAAAGGGTGAGCTCAACTAGCCCAATAAAGAATATTATGACTAAGATAATATACAACAAATTATCGTTAGTCTTCAACAGGGAAAAAAACTAATAGAATACAATAGACAACAAGTTTTTAAACCAATATTCGTAGCGGAAATAATAATTCATTAGAAGAGTTAAGTAGAGAATGCAACTACTATCTTCTATGTATGAATTTAAAAGTTCATCGCTCATCTTTTATCCCCTCAGAACATCAATCAACATACATCTGGAATCAAATATTCATCTTTGCACTACAGGCCAAAGATATTCATCAGTTGATCATGTTCATCTAAACACCTGTTCATCTTTGCACTACGGGCCAAAGATATTAATCAGTCGGTCATGTTCATCTCAACGCCTGTTCATCATTGCACTACGGGCCAAAGATATTCATCAAGAAATCATTCATCTTTGCACTACAGGCCAAAGATGTAAAACCCCGACTTTTATAAAATAAAAGTCTAATTTAATTTATGATTATTATTTTAAAATTTAAAAATGTAAACTTGTTAAATGGTCAAATGAACAATTAATCGGATAAATGAGCTAATAAAAAGGGGAAAGTGAAGTAATGAAATGTTGATAATATAGAAGAAAGAAAGTAAGTGGGAAATGGTGGGGGAAATAATTGTGGAAGAAATGCTGATTTTCTATATGCTCCAAACTTTTCATAATTCATCCAACAAAGCCTTTTATGATTGGTGAATTTTCAAATGTTAAAAAGTGTGGGGGTGAAGGTGTTGGCTAACTTATCACCCTACTAAGGCAATTATCAACCTTTTCTTCATTTGATACTCCGTAGCCCATGTTTAAGAGAGAGAAAAGAAGAGGATAGGAAGGAAATGAGGGAAAGGAAAAAGAGAGCAAAAATTATACTTCCTCCCACCTCAATTTCTCCTGCAACGAAATTAGCAGAAAATAGAGAGAGAGAGATAAAAGAGAAGATCCATCAGCCCTCTCCCTCATTCCATCCTCCCGTAGCCATGTTCAGGAGAAGAAAGAGGAAGAAAGAAGAAGATGAAACCATGGAAGCATGATGGTAGAATATAAACTCAAAAGGTAAAACCAAAACTTTTCATCTCTTTAATTTTTCTAAGAGTTTGATTTGTTGAAAGTTGGGTTATAGAGGATCATAATGGATCCAAAGTAATAAGGAAGTATATGATAAAGATTTTATGTTTAATCCATGTCATAATAGAATTTAAGATCAAAAAGTTGGGCATATGTTTGAGGATGAACAAAAGTTATGTTGAGGACTTAAATCAAACTTGTAAAAGTGTTGATGGTTGATCAATGCGTAAAATCTGAGGAGGAGGATCTATAGATTAATAAGTTATGGAAATATTCCAATTTGAATGGACTAAAAATGATTTAAATCGAAGTAGTGGTGAAAGTTTTCAGAAAACATGTTAAGCGATGAAAACTTAGTCTTGGGGACTTTTGAGCCAACTTTCTGAATAATTATTGAATTTGAAAAATTATGCAATCATGGGGGTTATGTAGAGCATGTTATAAGCTTTCCATAGCCTCGAAAATGGACTAATTTCGATAACGGATGAAGAAGTTATGGAAATTTGAAGTATGTGTGTCAAAAGTTGCAAAATCTGGAAAATTGGAGTTAAGTGTCAAGGGTCAAGCGCCTAGGCGCTAGGCTCGGCGCTTAGATTCTGTTATTGGGCGCCTAGGCGCTTGCCCAAGGCAAATTTGGGCGCCTAGGCGCTGGTCAAGTGTTAAGCCAAAATCATCCCGGACGTCCTTTAGTAAATTAAGCATAACCTTTTCATACGAACTCCGATTGAGGAGATTCAAGATGATCCGGACGAGGACGAATAGACCTACAATGTTTGTTCTTTAAGTGTTTAAATTTGAGGTCATTAGAAGGGGTCAAAATGGTTATCTTTGCGACTGTTGTGTTTTTGGAGGCAATCGGGATCGCGTTGGGCATGCACGTATGCAACGTGTAATGTTTTCGACGATAAAGGATGTTGTTCTAAGTTGTAAAACATGAACATTATTAAATATAATTATATTATGCAAAGACAACTTAAATGAATAATGAATTATTAGTTGATGTATATCTTATTCGAGATAATTATGATTTGATGTTGATCCTTACTTTTAATAGAATTTAAATTGTTTATAAGTAAGGTATTGATTTGATTCTTCGTAAGAAGTCACTTGGTATTTATTTCAATAATTGTCACAATGGTTATTACACGTTGACTCATATTATTTTATATGATATAATTAAACTAGTTAAGCGATATTGAAAGTCTATGTTAATAATTATGGTTCAAAGATGTAAAAGGGTATTGATTAAAGATAAGTATGATATACAGATGTTTGTTCAATTATTTTCTTTTACAAAAGTAAGTTGGCAGGACTTGCCAACACTTTATGTGAGACCCCAGATTTTATCAATAAAGATTTAAATTTTGTCAAAATAATTTTTTAATATTATGGTGTGAATTTGAGATAATATTATAGTTGTGGGTAGTATTTATAAATTTTGCAAAGTATGCAAGTGGTTATATTATATTCGATTGGTCGGGAATATTCGGTTTAGCGGGAATATTCGCATAACTACTCAATCATTGGTGGACCCCATGAATGTAATTATTAGCCGGATTGAGAAAACGACAAAATTATTTTATTGAAATAACGGCGGAAGTTTTACCGTGGTTCTTGTTGAACTACTCGGTAGTAAAAAAGTGCAAAGAATGTCGTGTGGTTGCATAAAGAAGCACCAGATTGATTATCGATCTTTATGTGAGAAAGTCACTCAGTTTGATTCCATTATCATTTATTAATAATATGAATTATTATAATGATAATGACGCTTTGTGTTTTATTCAGATTATTAACGTAATAAAAGCGTAAACATCTTTTATATAAAATAGAATACTTTATTAAAGTTATTCTATAAATAGAATATATTATATTTTATTACGATAGTGTTGCATAGTGTTTTGCGTAGTGTTTTGCATAGTATTGCATAAGATTTGCATAGTAAAAATGTTTTTATATAAATAGAATATATTATATTTTATTTAAAAGATTTTTCTTAAATATGGACCGTCAGATTAAAATAAATCAATCTGACCGCTCATGGATTAGTTACTATGCATTCCATTTTCCTATAAATAGAAGCTCATTCCTTCATTATTTTCTTACGAATTCATTGAAACTCTGTAGAGAGAAATTATAGAGAAAGCTATAGAGAGAAAGTTATAGAAAGAAGAAAGAGTATTCGCTTTCACTACTTCTATATTTAGTTCTTTTTACGGTAAGAAGTGTTATTCTTTCTTCTTGAAGAGAACTTCATTATTCCATTCATTATTATTCATTGGAATAACTCCGTAAAAGTGGCATACCCTATACATAACCTCCGTATACGCCAGCATACCCTATACTTGGTGAAATCCTTATGTTATTCCATTGCTTATTATTCCATTTGGAATAACTCAGATACGCTTGCTTACCCTATACTTGGTGACATTCTTCTATTATTCTCGTTGGAACATCCCGTCTGCATGTGTTTTACACCGGACCGGTTCCGCTTTTATTATTACTCGTTGAACATCCTCGCTCATGTGTTTTACACCGACCGGTTCCGCTTTTATCATTCTCGTTGAATATCCTATCTCGTGTTTTACACCGGATCCGGGTTCCATCTTTATTATTCTCGCTGGAACATCCCGCTTGCATGTGAATTTCACCCGACCGGTTCCGTTATTATTATTCTCTTGGAATAACTGCCTACATCGCGGCACCGCATGCACGGGTGATTTCTTTTGTTATTCCATTCTTTATTATACCCAAATTGGTTAAAACTTTGACTTCTATACTCCATGAAATTAGTAGAATATCCTCGATATTTGCGTTTCATCCAAAGATCTTTCATGGAAATATTCTTCCGATCATTCTTGAATTTTACTCTACGTAAACAAAGATTATGTTGATAATTTGGACGTTAATAATTCATGGATTAAATAATTCTTGAACTTGTTTTATTGAATTATTATGTCATTGTCATCATCCTCATGTTATATTATGTTATCTTTGGCTTACGTGCATAGATGAACTTAGTATGATTATGACCAGGGATCATTCTAAGATAATCATGACTTGATATAAATGATGTGACAAAAGTCCTCGATGGCTTTGTAATGCGTTGATGGATAGTTTTTGGTATGATTATGACCGTGGGTGATTCTAAGATAGTCATGACCATTGATAATTTGATGAAAATCCTTGACCGTGGTAGTACGTGGATGATTAGATATGGTGGTTTATTATTGTTCGAGTCTCAAATGATAAAAATTGATGAAAACCTTTTAAACCTAAAAGATAGTAGACTTTATTCTCTACTTGACTCTTTTAATGGATTGCTTATTCATTGCAGCTTAAACCGGTTGTCCATTGTATTTTATCGCTTTAACATCAAGAAGGCTAATGATAATTTATTCGCATTATCTTAGTCATAATATTTCTTCGGGCTAGTTGAGCTCACCTTTCTTTCACCGTTTCTCTTCGTGAAATGAGAACATAAATTTGGGACGAGTCGGGGAACGGCAGTAATGGTCCGAGGATAAGATTAGTAGTCCTCACTATTCGTGAAATAGTGTGATAATAGTTTGTAATGAGGACTCCTTTTGAGTTTGTATAATATCTAGTAGACAATATTTGTATTCAAACTCACGCTTTATGTCGTATTGCATACACCATGCTATATTAAGTAAGTTGTATTTGAATTTATGTACCATGTAAGTGGCGACCCAAGATGGGTGACGATATACTTAATTTTGGGGCGCCACACTTTACTTTTTTCTAAAGTAGTCCGGACCACAACTCAATTATTTTTAAAATGTGTACAAGTTGGTTTAATTTTCTCTGTGGGACCATAAATTCCACTACCATTATTATATACCTCATTTGGTTATTTTGTCAAAGCGGATGTCTTTAATTGTTTACTAAATTTTAAGTATAAATAGGTTGGTACCGATTGAGCAACTAAACACACACCATCACTACACTAAAAATATAGAATTCTTTGACTACAATATTGTGAGTATTTCTATTGAGTGTAATGTTACTCCAAGTGTAGATAAGCAATGCAAGCATTGTTTATGTTGATCAATTTCACGTAGCGTAATCCCATCACATGCTAAGGTAAGGGATATCATTATCAGGTAAGGAGGTATCATTTTATGGCAAATAGAATATCATTTTATTTCATACTCCATATTATGGTAAGATATTATTATTCGTTTATTCAGTTTATCATTAAATGGTGAAAAGTCCTAAAAGGATTAGAATATCCTTAATAGTTTGTGCTTCATTTATTATTATGTTATCAATTTGGACTCTAGATAATTAAGTTGAAAATCATTAAGATCTATGTTATCTTATTATTATGATGATTTATGTTTATTCATTATATATATCATTGTCATCATTCTCATGCTTATATTGTGTTGAAAGTCATCTATGGCCAGTAGTGCATAGATGGACTTGGTATGATTATGACCAGGGATTATTCGGTGTAATCATGACCGTAATGTTACAAATGATGTGGTAAAAGTCATCTTTGGCCCATAGTGCATAGATGGACTTGGTATGATTATGACCAGGGATTATTCGGTGTAATCATGACCGTAATGTTACAAATGATGTGGTAAAAGTCATCTTTGGCCCGTAGTGCATAGATGGACTTGGTATGATTATAACCAAGGAGTATTCGGTATAATCATGATCAGTATTGAAAACACTGAATATCCTCGGCCCGTAGTGCATGGATAATTCGTGGTCGTGATACTATTAAGCGAGTCTCAAAGATTATTGGTTTTACAAATAGATAGCCTTGACCCGTAGTGCAAAGATGGACATGTGTATGACATGATCATGACCACTTGTGATACTAACGAATATCCTTGGCCGTAGTGCAGGGATGATTCGATAATGGGAACTATTTATTTAGCTGAGTCTCAGCGATTGGTTTTATAGTTGAATATCTTTGGCACGTAGTGCAAAGGTAGACAACTGATTGGTATGATCATTGTTATTACATTGGAATATCTTAAGCCTTGGGATAAGGATATTGAGTAAACATTTTATTAAGCCTTTGTGTCAAGAAGGAACTATTGATACACATTATTATAAATATGAATTGTGAATTTAACTAACATCTTTAGTGGTTCGTGTGAAGACAAGTGTTGAAAGTTACATGAATGAAATAACGACAATTGACTTCTAATTTGGAGAGAGGCGAGCGTTATGTTCTACTTGACTCTTCTAATGGATTGTTGATTTCAACGCAACTATGGTTGAAATTAAAGTTTTATCATACTACCATATGTTATAAATCTACGATTTATTATTGATGAAAGCTATTGATAATGTAGTTATCTTTAGTCATGATATTCTTTATCGAAGCTTGTTGTGCTCACCCTTTTACTTCACAATTCCTTTCGGGTAATAAGAGAATATAGTTTGGATGAGTCTGAAAACCGGAGAGTAATGGTCCCGGATGATAGTGTTATAGCTAGTCTCTCACTATTCATTAAATAATGTTACAATAAATGTAACGAGGACTCTCATTGAGAATGAATATTGTCTAGAAGGCAATATCCCCGCTTAAAATCTCAAGAGGTTTTGTCAGATTTTACACGACAACAGTATAATTAAGTTTTTATTTGTATTTGTACCATGTATTTGGCGACTCAAAATTGGGTAATTTTGGGGCGTCACAAAGATATTAACATGTGACGCCCCCCAAAATTAGGTATACATCACCCATCTTGGGTCGCCACTTACATGGTACATGTAATTTAAATACAACTTATTAACATAACTGTAAGCCGTACAATACGACATAAATCGTGAGTTTAAATACAAATATCGCCTACTAGATATTATACAAACTCAAAAAAAGTTCTCATTACAATTATTATCACACTATTTCACGTAATAATGAGGACTACTAATGCTATCTTCAGACCATCACTGCTTCCGACTCGCCCCAAATATATATTCTCATTTCAAGAGAAATAAAGTGAAAGAAAGGGTGAGCTCAACTAGCCCAAAGAAGAAATATTATGACTAAGATAATGCGTAATAAATTATCAATAGTCTTCAACAATGTTAAACCGATAAAATACAATAGACAACCGGTTTAATCATAGCGTGAATAAGCAATCCATTAAAAGAGTCAAGTAGAAAATAAAGTCTACTATCTTTTAGGTTTTAAAAGGTTTTTCATCACCGTGATAGCTGAGACTCAGCTTTAATAAATATTCCACATCATCGAATCACCCCTGCACTACGGCCAAGGTTATTCTTTAGTATCACGACCACAATTATTCATGCACTACGGGCCAAGAATATTTGTATTCATTAATGGTCATGATCATGCCAACAATCGGTCACCAATGCACTACTACCATCGAGGATTTTTATCACATCATTTGTAACATTACTACCATGATTACACCGAATAGTCTCCGGTCATAATCATACCAAGTCCATCTATGCACTACAAAGCCACCATGATGACTTTCAACATAATATAAACATGAGGATGATGACAATGATATAAGAATTCAATAAAACAAGTTCAAGAATTATTTTATCCAGAATTATTAACGTCCAAATTATCAACATGATATCGTTTTTTGTAGAGTAAAATTCAAGAATGATCAAAGAATATTTCCATGAAAAGATATCGGATGAAACGCAAATATCAAGGATATTCCACTAATTTCATGGAGTATAAAGTCAAAGTTTTAACCAACCGGGTATAATAAAGAATAGAATAACAAAAGAAATCACCATGCATGCGATAGACCGCACAGGCGGGTTATTCCAACAGAATAATAAATAACGGAACCAGGTCCGGCGTAAAACGCACAAACAGGATGTTCCAACAGAATAATAAAGAATGGAACCAGGTCCGCCGTGAAACACATGTATGTGATGTTCCAATGTATAATAATAAAGATTTTAACCAGTCCTGTAAAACACATGCATGTGATGTTCCAATGTAATAATAATAAAGATTTTAACCAGTCCGTAAAACACATGCATGTGATGTTCCAATGTAATAATAGAAGAATGTCACCAAGTATAGGTAAACCACAGATACAAAGTTATTCCAATGTAATAATAAGCAATGGAATAACAATGCAGTTCTCTTTAATAAGAAAGAATAACACCCCTTACATTTATTAGAGATTGAATATCGCAAAGAAGGTGTAGAATAAAATACTCTTCTTCTTTCTCTCTTCTTCTCTATACTTTCTCTCTCTATAGCTTGAATGAATTCGAAAAATAATGAAGCCTCAGCCTCTATTTATAGAAGATTTCTAGCTTAAGACCGCCTTTGAAAAGGCAAGTGGCTTGACGACTAATGATGTGAAAAGAAAAGTGGTTTGTTCGCCTTTTGTAATGTGAAACGACAAGTGGTTCGGCGCTTTGTAATGTGAAACGACAAGTGGTTCGACGCACAGAATGTGAAACGACAAGTGGTTCGACGTCTGGTAAAGGTAATTACTATTAACGAAGGTAAATACTATCGATGATGGTAAATACTATTCACAAGGGTAATTACTATCGATGAAGGTAATTACTATCGACGAAGGTAAATACTATCGACGAAGAGACTCTTAGATGATGACATATGAGCCCCCATAAAATAATCAAACTTACCACAAATCATTTTTTTTTCATCAACACATATTTAATCTTTCAACAATTATTAATCATTTATAACTCATCGTCTCAATTATTGATTTAATACTATAACATATTATACGATGA
Source organism: Panax quinquefolius (assembly GCA_020205615.1). Classification (NCBI taxonomy): domain Eukaryota; kingdom Viridiplantae; phylum Streptophyta; class Magnoliopsida; order Apiales; family Araliaceae; genus Panax; species Panax quinquefolius. The sequence goes on along the minus strand of JAINUW010000199.1, from coordinate 25,068 downwards.
TAATCTTGTGACAATAATTGAATCAATAATATAAGAGATATGATGTAGCAATTATCAGAAGTAATAATCGAGCATAAATGAGTGACTTCTCACGTAAAGATCAATAATCAATATCGTGTGCTACTATACAACTACGCCAGACATCGCATTTTTTTACTACCGGGTAGTTCAACAGCTTTTAATCTGTAACACCTCCGCCGTTATTTTTATAGAAAGATAATTTTGTCGCTTTTTTAACTACGACAATACTTCCGCCATGGGTTCACTAATGATTGAGTAGTCGTATCTAATATTCCCCGACAAAAAGAATATTCCCCACCCAAACGAATATTTTATAACAACTTGCTTACTTTGCAAAATTTATAAATATTACCCACAACTATAACATTATATCAAATTTATTCCATAATATTCAAAAATAATATTTATAGAAAATTCATCTTTATTTATAAAAGTTTGAGTCTTACATAAAATCAATATTTTCCTCATCATATAAATCAATAATTAATTATTCACAAATAATATTACAGAATCACAAGATCGCAACTGTGCCGCTCCTTGAAAGAGGGGCTTTCCAATAAGAATTTCTCCTTACTCACTGCTGAATTGGTGACCAAACCTCTCCTTGTATGTAACTTTCTAGACATCGCCAATAATGTTATCTAATAATATTATTCAGATAATATGAATTATTGCTTTCGATAATGGAAAATAATGTAGAATGACAATTTATCAAAACAACAAGAATATAAAATATCAATACGCAAATTATTGAATCAATAAAATAAAATATCGAATAAGAATTATCGTAATAATTATCGAGTAGTGTCTTCACGTAAGAATCAATAATCGGTGCAATACCGCAGTGCTCTTCTTGTCAACAACGCCAGATAAGTGTGTTTTAACCAATCGGTATTCCAACAAGATAATCTGTGAATAACTACGCCAAGTTATTTATAAACAACTTATATTTGTCGCTTTCTTCATCCAATCGCTTTCCATTATGGGCCCATTAAAAGATCAAGGCCATCATTTATTTAATATTCCCTATGCAAGAATATTCCACGCACCAAACGAATATTCCTCGACAACAATGAATATTTTATAACCACTTCGGCTTATTCAAATATTTAATATTTTACCCATAACTATCCACATTAATCAAATCAACCCTTACTATTTCAAAATAATAAATAAAGGAAATTCCTTTTTATTTAAAAAATTTCGGGGTCTTACATTAGTAATAGTTAGTAAAATAAAATTTGAGAGATTTTATAAAGTGATTTATCAGTAATTAAATTCTAGACTCATATCAAAAAGTAAAATTTGTCTTATTATATAAATTAGCTAAGTGACCCGTGCAAAGCACGAGTTTGTTTTTTAAATAAAATTATTTTTTAATTTTTATTTATCTTATATATAATGATTATAAAATATTTTTAAAATTTTAAAATTAAATTAGTATTACTATTAGAATAACTACAAAGTTAACTGACACACGAATTATAAAGGACTCACAATTGAGTTTAGTAATGTGTTTATTTCTTGTTATTTTTAATTTAGTATTTAGTTTTTATAATTTTAAATATGATATTTTGTTTTTGTTTCAATCTTTTGAACTAATATATATATTTTTTGAATTCGACAATGAGTATAACCTAAAAACTCAAACTTGATATTTAAGAAAATTCTATATAAAATAAAATTGTTGTATAATAATAAGTAATCATCATAGTTTTAGTTTTAAAAAGTAACAAATTTAATAACATAAGGGCGATTTTTTTTAATAAAATTAATTAACTACAGATTTCCTGCTTGAAATAAATTTGGTAACTAGACTTTAACAACTAATATATTTTGTAATATATATTACTTTTTTAAATATTAATTATTATTCCCCAATATTTTCTACACTATTAATATATAGTCATTTAGGAATAAAACTTTACATAATAATGACTTTTAGTTTTAAAATTTAACTAAATTTTATTCACAGTAATATATAAGTTTACATAATAATGTCGTCTATATGAAATAAATCTGGTAACTAAATTTTAATCATTAAAATATTTTATAACATATAATATATTTTTTTAATATTAATCATAATATGTTTTCTATATTTATAATATTTAGTTCTTTAAAATCCAAAGTTAAATAATGTAAAATTTTAGGCATGGTTTTAAAATTAAAATTTATTTTATGCTAAGTAATTATTAATTGCATATAACTTAATTTAGTTTCATTGATCCATAATCTATTATTAACTTTAATGATATTATGCTATTATCATGTTCTATCGGGGGTTAGAAGTAAATAATTGCATAATCAAACCAAATGTCATGTATACGAAAAAAGTCCTATTAAGTTTGGGTATTTTTTAGTAGTTATTTGGAACATTTTATAACTATTTTAAAATATAAATTATATCAAGAAGATAGGGTATCAGTTGACCTTCTCCTCCTCCTCCCCTAATTAATTTATATCTATCAGATTCGATCTGAACATGGTTCGTGGTCGGAGATCAGGTTCCGTCACTCTCATTCTTGGAGCTCCACCTCGGATTACACCAGTTAGCAAAGACTTTACCTTTTAACTATATTTTAATTAATTAATGATACTATGCTTTGCTTTGTATATCCTCCGGCTTCTACCTCTATATTCTTCAATTTTGATCTAAGGGAATTGGTGGATCCGAGGGAAAAGTGATGCTTGATATTAGCATAACTCTTTTTGATTTTTTTTTTAATTTCCATCTCAGAAATCAACACGTCCCTGACACTAAATTTCATGTGCATTCATTATCATTAGTTTTGGAACAAAATTATATGATTTTGGATTGCAGAGTTGATTCTTTTCTTCCCACAGGTTGTTCCAATTACTAATTTCTGTTCTGGTTACTTTGTTGTCTTGTATGCATGTGAAGGCAAGCCTCAGAACCCTTCTCGGTGGTATTATCTGTCTAAGCCTGCTACCAACGGTGCTCCTTAATTTCCCTCTTTATGATTTATTTCCTTTATTTTGAGGTGTTGCATTTATTATGCTGGGATGAGGAAAAATTCAGTTTAGCGAGTTTTATGTTGCGGTGAGGAAAGATTCAGTTTCTTCTCTTGTCTATGTATCCTTTCAATGGTTATAACACATAAAATTGATAGTATTTTTTGTTGTATGATTTAGTAATTTGGGTATTAAAATTACATCTCTTGCTTGATGTCTGTGTGGAGATTAAAAATCTACTACTGACTATTTTAATCATCCTGGAACCACATGAACTGGATGAACTCTTAGTATAACTTGTTTGATAAAGGCGGTTCATGTCAGTTGCATTTCTTTTTGTTACAGATAGATGTTGTGTTTGACTTTATTTATTATTTTGGTTTCTGCAAAAGGTTTCTGCAAAGGTGCCAGCATTCGTCAAGAGCAGCATTCCAACAACTATACAGAGTATGAATGCGAGAGTCACTTACAACATTATGAAAAAAAGTAAATATCTACTTACATAAGGCTATACCGATGTTTCAACTTTACATAATCTTAAATTATTTAAAAATCTTAAACCTTTATATCTTTAACAAATCTTTTTTCAAGGAAACTGCAATCTCGCTTATATGTCTTTTACTGTGTGATTTATGATATTATTTAGATCTTGAATAAGTAAACTAGCATCCATGAATTGAGATAATTTGTAGTCGCATTCTAAAAGTCTAGGTTTTAAGCATGAGAGTGTGCATTTGGGTTTGGGACGGGCTACTTCAACTTAAAGAAATAGTGTATTAAAGTACAAGTCACTCTTAGGATCATGTGAATGGTGGTATTATTGGGTATCGATTCTTATGTTTGGGTATCTATATCAGTAAACTCTGCCAGCGATGATTTATGCTTTTAGCAGGTGACTTCGTGTGGGCTCCTTTATTGGAAATAAGAGTTGTTAATAATAATCTCCAATTTTGATTGGTTTATGTGAGATATATATTAAAAATGACACGCTTATAGTGGCAACACTTGTCAAGCTAGCTATTGGATATCTGATCTAGTTTAAGTTAGTTCTTTTAGCACAAATTGATTTTTCTGATGGTTGCTGGTTTTCAAGCTTTTGTGATATATATGATGTCTTTCTCTATAAAACTTAAGAGGGTTCATATGTTTCCTTTGTAAAATATTTTCTCGTAATTTATAGTTGCTTCTTCATTGTTCAATTTGATATTCCTTTTTCTACTTGAAAGCTCATGCAGATAGAAATACTTGTATTCCTTTCTTTTCTTTATTTTAGTTTTACTTTATTTATGCAGATGGTGCAAAAGTATGGAAGAGACCACTTGGCTTCACCACAATTCGCAAGTTATTGATTAATGAATGTGGTATGTTGTTCTGAGACTCTCAGTGTATAGTAAAAAAACTAATAGCTCTTTTCCACTAACAGAGACTGTTTGAGCATATCGATCAAGGTGTTTTTTTTTATGCTAGGGTTAAGGTGTTTGGGTATTGCAAGGGTTAAGGTGTTTGGGTATTGCATTTGGTTTTGTATGAAGTGGAGTAGATGACATTCAGTCTTCATGCCATCACAATAGCATCAGAAACATGTAACTTTTTGGTTCATATGATTGTTCTCATCTTCTTTTCTTTACCACACTTAGCTCCCTAAAATAGAATCTGTTGCAATCTTTGTGTCACGCTTATGAACTTGTAGATTGTAGATGTTCTGTTCACTGAACCTGTCTTCAGTACACGTGTTGAGGCTTCTCTCGAGCTCATGAGTTTAAAGTTTCAATTCTTTGCGGACATGTTTTTGCTATTTTTTTGTTTCCAGTATACTATATATTATATATAGCAACACGTATTTGCATGTATAGTTGGCTTGCGTGACCTCACAAATTATTTTGTGACATGTCCCGTATAGTTAATTAATCTATCTATTTGAAGAAATTTCAAAAAAGAAGATAAAAATAGGTATCTATTTTATTTTTTTTAATCTCATGTTTAGACCTTTCAAAAATGACATTATGTGATATAACAATGAATTGAGGGGGAAGGTCACATCACTTTACTTTTTCTTTTTTGTTGTTTGTGTGCGTGCTTGTGTGTGTGAGAGTGGAAGGGGGAAGTTGATTAGGGAGGAGGGGAGGAGGAGGAGGAGGAGGAGGAGGACGGGAGTGATTGGTCAATTTTTTGACTAATCTATAAAATTTCACAGACGTGAGTAAACTTGGTTTTATCTTTGTTTGTTAAGGAGGCCAACTTAGGGGCTGTTTGTTTACGACTTAATGCATCTAAATGACTTATGGTCTGAATCTGTTACGTCATTCAAATTCGCTTGGTTTGAATAAAATGATCTTAATGGTCAATCCAGTAAGCCCAACTAATGCAATCAATAAGTCGCCATTTTTATCCGAATCAACCCTAAGCCCACTAAATGGATTCTTTACACAAGTTGCTGCTCTTTCACTCCAATTGATCCCGATGGGTGCACCTGAGTCAAGAAGATCCCATGAAAAGACCGAGGAAGAAAGAGGGGTGAAGGATTGAATCATACATAGATTAATCCCTTAAAAAATCGCAGACATGCATGATACATGAACGCTTAGACCAACCCAATTGAGAGATTACCCATTTCTCTCAATTCCTTCACTATTTGATTGTTTCACTCAGATTTTGATCAATGGGGGATCAAAAATCAGGGAGAGACAAATAGGCAATTATGGGGAAAACTAATTACTGATTTCTCTCTCTTGTTTGATTCAAACGATTCTATTCTTTAGGTTTCTCTCTCTAAAAATACAGCCTAAAATGATCAAGAAGAGAAAAGTGGTCGGTGGAGGAGAAAGAATAAAGTTATTTGGAAATTTCTTCGCTGTGAAACAAAGGGAAGGATTTTAGCTAACCTTATTTTTTTGATTTTTTTTAGAGTGTTACTTTGTTTGCTACTTGAGGTATAGTCAACATTTCTTTATAGTTAGTAATAAATATTGTATTAAACTTATTTTTTAGTACATTCGCATTTGTATACTTGTTCAACTTACTTCGTAGGTGTAAAATAGTAAAATTGTTTTTCGATATTTCATACATATCAATTATCAAACAACTTTTTTCATTCAAGATTCAAAATTTTGTTTCATTCAACTCATTCGATTGGTTAAACATTCTAATCGTTTTCATTTAGTTTTATCAAACAACCCCTTAAATTTTTTATAAGTTACATGAACAAATTACATTTCTGAAACTAATGTTGCATTGTAACTTTTGGAAGACTTATTTTTAGGTTTCATCAACACTCCCACGTCGGGTAAAACCTAAGGGAAAGCCAAACCTACACCTCAAATGATATAGGGTTTGAACATCACCAAATTTTTTGAACCTTCATAATTTATGGATTTAATTTCGAAACAGTTGCAGTTCAAGCAAAATGGGCCTATTCGACACAAATTAGTAATAATGGCTTTTGGTTGTTATACATTACCCTGTTATTACTTATTCCTTTTACTTTGCTATTGTTTTACACTTATTATTTTTATGATATGGTGTGGAGCTCTAACCTGCACATAATGTTTGGCAACGAATGTCCCTGCTGTAATTATTTCTCTTTTTAATGCTATAACATATAAGTTTGGTTAAATATATTTGTCAATAAATATCGGAATGGAACCGGGGTTATGATACGGGGAGTACACATTTATTGCTATGCTATTTTGTTTAGAATTGTATCAAGTATTTGATGGTAGTAAACAAATTTGATCAAGTTCCAGTATTGTATTTTGAAACAATTGTATTCTATATCAAATTTCACCATTAATAAAATCTCAATGAAGGGTCGTTTCACATTATATATATATATCATTGGCATTTGTTGGGTCAAGTTATTCTATTTACAATTATTTTAACGTGTGTGGTAAAGGTGGTTCATGTCTATATTATTCTTGTAACAGATAAATGTTGTATTTGACTTACTTTATTGCTTTGGTTTCGCATAGGTGCCTATGTTGATCCCGACGCATCTTTCAAGAGTTCCTCAAGATCAACGTGAAAAATATAGCCGACGTGATTGCGAGAGTCACTTGCAAAAATATGAAGAAGTAAATATCCTCTTCTTTAGGGCTGTAAACGAACATATTCTGACCGAATACAGTGATATCCGTATCCGGAAAAAATTTATCCGTAGATTTCTTTAGGTACCATTCAAGTCGATATTCGAAAAACTATTCAAATTCAAATATTATCCGTTTCCGAATAACTATCCGAATTTATTGCCATAATTAATTAAAATTAGTAAATAAATAATTAAAAATTAAAAAAATACTATAATGATATTAATATAACATAGCACACTAAACAACCATATGATTTAATTATAAAATTCAGATGGAAAAAAGTTAATCACTCTATTTAATAAAATTTCTTTATAAAAGATATTAAAAAATATTATAATTTTATAATAAGACCCATTCTTTGCTTGGAATTCGATATAATTAGTATCTGATATCTCATATTCGATAAATATGTCATGGATAGATGTTAAATGATATGAATATACATATATTTATATTCGTATCCGCTTATTTCAATATCTCTAATTGAATACTTAATAATATCTTTTTATGTCAAATACGAATAATATATGCTTTAAACGAATATGATCACGAACTAATATCCTATTTTTCGATTAACATTTACAACCCTACTCTTTTTAATGATGCTTTACCAATTGTTTCAACTAGTCATAATCATAAATTATTTAAAAATCTTAAACCTCTAGCTCATCATCAAATCTCGTAAGCAAACCGCATATGTTGCTAATTTATTTTACAAAGGCGGTTATGTGATTTGTTTAATTCTTAAATAATGAGGCATAGTGTCCATGAATTGAGACATGGTTCAAAGTATCAACTTATCAACAGATTCGGTTGGTGTCCAACCGCAACTTTGACACTTAATCACAAAATTAGGAATTATTAATTTTCGCAGAATTTCGACAACCCTTGTAACGTAGTTGTTTTAATCCGATAAAGGAGAAATCACTACAGAAGCGTTTTGGACTAAATAAAGGAGAAATCATGGCGTATCTATATAGCACCTAATAAAGTATTACTTCAAAAAATAAATTTAGAAAAATGTACTTGATATATAATTAGTTGAGCTAAATTGCACTTAAATTCTCATTAAATTGTACCTTTATATAGTACTTAGTTATGCACAACTTGAAAAAAAAATTGCACTTCAAGTATACTTGGTAAAGTTAAATTGTACTTAAATATATAGAACATGTGTGCTCAACCATTTGAGCTAAGACAACATCAATATCAACTTTATTCAAATGTAAAATTGATTAAACATATTTGCGAGATGTCTGCTTTTGTCATTTGGGCGCCTTATATGCACTACATAATGTTTTTTGTAAACTTAATTGATTCATCTTGTTATTCTTATTATTTGATTTTTTTTACTTTAAGCTCCTAACTAGCTAATCAAAGGCATATTGTCTCAAACCGATACTCGAAACCAATTCGAGTCAAAAATAACTTTCCTAAACATAGACCGCTGCCACAACTTTGAACCATGAGTCATAATCTGGTCAAAATGGTCTAGGTATTACTCCCAAGGTATTTTACTTTGGGACAAGCTACTTCAAATTAAAGACTAAGGTATTAATGTACATGTTAATGATATGATCATGTGTGAATGGTGGTATAATAGTGGGAATTGATTCAGATATTTAGGTATCTATGCCAATAAACTCTCCTGGCATGGGATTTTATGCTTTTAGCAGGTGATTTTTCCTAGGACCCTTTAATGGAGATAAGAGCAGTTAATCTCCAATTGATTTGGTTTTCATTTGAGAACTATTAAATCAAATGTTTATTGTGACGGACTTATCAAGCCAGCTATTGGGTATCTGCCCAAGTTTAAATTAGTTTTGTTAATAGACATCCCTTTAAGAACAATTTGAGTCATCTTATCTATGTTGTTTTTCACTATTTTGTGTTTGTTTCAAATAAGTGAAGTGTCTTTCTCTATAAATTTTACAAGACTATATATGAAATATATACCTTTGCAAAATCTTTGCTCATAATTTATAGTTTCTTCAGGATGAATTACTTTTCTTTTTTCTACATGAAAGCTCAAGTAGAAAAAAAAAAGTTTTTCTTTCATTTTCTTTACCGTAATTTTACTTTTTTCATACAGCCACTACTAACATATGGAAGAGACAAACATGGCATCGACCACAATTCATGAGATGTTGATTGATGAATGTGGTATGTTGTTTTGAAACTGTAAAATTTAAAAATATAACTACCTCCGTATCACAAAAATAGTCGTGTTTTGACTTATTTAAGTCAAGTTGTATAGTGCTAAAATTTTAGATTGATATTAATTCGTTTTATTTTACTTGATGCAGTCTTAATTTTTCAAAATTATTAAATTGAAATAATTACAAAAGTTTTTTGTTTTAGTCTGTCGACTATGTTTTTCTTTGTATTAAAATGCTCTATTGAAGTTCAATCAGTTTAGTAAGAATACTTTCATTGTTAATCTGATAACTTTAAAATGTTTAACTTCACTAAGAATTCCACAACTAAGAAAAAGTGCTTTTGTAGTCCAAATCTAGAGTATTGTATTGCAAAACGCAATTAATTTAATTGGTTTATCCATGATGAATTGAAAATGTCCTTATAATAATCTTGGTTGGTAATCCTTCCAAATCTAGATCATCTCATTCTTTAATTTAATCATAATATTATATTATGATAATCACATAATATCGACTTTCTTTTTAATAATTTAAACATGTCAATACAAACAGTCCCGCATTTTCCAGAGGTTGTGAACTTGTGATAGAGATTTGTCGACTTCAAAAGGCAAAATAGGACTCTTTGATGAAGTGAGGAAGTAATAAAAGGACAAATTTGCACGCTTTTAAATGGTCCCAAATTTAGGATCAAGTTATTCTATTTACAGATATTATAACTCGCTTTGGTAAAAGGTGGTTCATGTCTACAACATTTCTTTCATGTGACAGGATTAATGTTGTGTTTGACTTTACTTTTTGTTTTGGTTTCTGCTTAGGTGCCTATGTTGATCCTGACAAACCTTCAAGCCTTCCTAAAGGAAGGCGTTACAGGCCCACACAATTTCAGTGCAAGCTTCACTTACAAAAATTTGAAGAAGTAAATATCCTCTTTATAGTAATGCTGTGCCGATGTTTCAACTGTACAAATTGTAAAATATCTAATAAAAACTTAAACCCGCAGTTCATCACTGAATATTTTTTGTCAAACTGCAAATCTTTTACTACGTGACTTATGATATTGTTTAGATCTTTGATAAGTAGGCATAGTGTCCGTGAATCAAAAGATCATTTGTAGTAGCATTATCTGGTCAAGCGCTAGATGTCTTTAAGCGTGAGAGTTTGCATTCGAGTTTGGAATGGGTTACTTCAACTTAAAAAATGGGGTGCAGATGTTGAAACCACTCATAGGACCATGTGTTGAATGGTGGTAATATTGGGAATCAATTTTACATTTGAGTATTATGTCCATATAATCTGTCGACATAGAATTTTTATGCTTTTAGCAGGTTGTTGACTTGAGGATTTGTTTTTCAAGCTTTTGTATTTCAATCAGATGAATGATACGTCCTTCTCTATGAATTTTACGAGAGTTCACGTGTTTCCTTTGTAAATTCTTTGCTATTAATTTATAGTTGCTGCTTTAAATATGATATTTATTACTCTTTTTTCTACATCTAAGTTCAAGCAGAAATCAATACATGCATTTCTTACCTTTTCCTTATTATAATTTTACTGTATCTATGCAGTTGGTGCAAAAATTTGGAAGAGACAGCCTGACTGTGATCACAAATCGCGAGCTGTTGATTGATAAATGTGGTATGTTCTGGTGAAACTCTAGTATAAATTTAAATTAATAATGCTTGCTCCATCAGACAAAAACGTTCCGTTATGGCTTGATGAAGTTAATTTAAAATCCTAAAATCATAATTGATATAAATTCACGTATCAAATTTGATATAAATTCATTTGACTGTATTAATACAATCCTAAGATTTGTAAACTCCATTAAATCTACTACTTATTAGTTATTACAAAAGCAAGCTTGAATCATATAGCTTCAAAATTCTGGGATTTAGCGAAGTAACTTAAAAAGTAAAATTGGCACTCTTTGTGGGACGATTAAATTTTAAAAAGTATAAATGGCACTCTTTGTGAAACGGAGGGTAATAAGAAAAGGAATATTTGCAATTTTACATGATCCAAACTTATTCTCAATTCACACGTAATTCCCAAATCATCGATGCCCCTCAATCACCTACAAATTACCTAAATCCCAAGAACACATAAAAATCCCAAATTTGTAATCGCTAAACCGATAAATATAATTTTACTGCTGGCTATTTTATTCATCTTGGACCAACATGGACTTGTTGAACTATTAAATGCTTTGCATATGTTCTGATCCATTCCTCGTCCTCTTTGCAAGTGTGGTTCTATCTATATTGCCATCCTCCTTGTAAACGATCTATCTATAAGTGTGACTATTTCAAATATTGGAAATCCTACCATTTCTTTTTGGTAGTTGTAGCCATTGTCAGAAAAAAGATATACAGTCTCCCACCGTAGCATATGAGTTTATGTATCTTAAACTATGCTTCTAATTCCTTCAAACTTGAGCATATTGATCTGCTTTATTTTTGGGTATTGTATTTACGCTCATTGCATCCGTCCCAATAGCATCAGAAACATGGTAGCTCTTATTGTGTGTTTATAAAAATTGTTTCATTCCTTTCGTATCCGAACTTGCTCCCCTAAATATAAGTTGTTGCATGTTTAATGTCATATTATGAAAAGTGATATATAAATATCCCTCTGTTTTATTTGATTGTGATCGCTTGTTCTATTTGCAGTGTCCGGTAGTGATTTTGACAGACCTTCCCGCAGCTCTCAAAATAACCTACTTACAAAGGACCGTAAGCCTGCCAAGATAGCCTGGAAATACATTTTGCTTCTATGCTTACAATTAAAATAATAAGTTTTAGTCTGGATTGGACTTGCAGGGATTGAAGTGATAGTATTACGGGTAAAACTAGTAAGCCAAGATGATCTAATTATGATTGGTTGAGTCGTAAAGTTTTATTACTAATATTTGTTTTGGACTCTGTAACTGATAAAAGTGTGGTCGGTTGGACCATTATTTTAAGAGAAATGATATTAAACAGGATGCAATTTTTGATTCTTTGACATTTTTATCCTTATTATAAACATATGTTTTTTGACCTTCTTTCTTCTATCCTTTCCTCCTCTTTCGGACTTCTTCAAACTCTGTTTTTGAGGCATAATTGTTCAAAAAAATCACCCGTGATAGATGAATGTTGAGCTCAACATTCATCACTTGATATCACTGGTACACTTGACTTCACCAATTTTATAGAGCTATTTAATTTTCGAAATTGATTACGAAAAATGTGCTCGGATTTTAGTATGATTATTCTAGATTTAAACTCCATTGAAAGGAAAAAATTGGGCTTTTAGAGGTGTACTACGCTAGGATTCTTTTGATCCACATAACATTAAGAGCAAAATTTCTCTCTATTTTATTTCTTTCATTTCGTCAATTTGCTCCCTGCATATAAGCTGTTGTATGTTTTATGTCTGTCATATTATGAACTTAAAGATCGTCTTGTTCATTGTGTCATGTTATTAATGATGAAATTCTTTTGTTTTTATGATTTTTAAGTGAGAGGACGTACCAACTCTTTCTCCTATTTTCACATAATAAGATTTTTTCTGGGAAGTAGAACACATGACGCTACAACTTTCGCGCAAACTACAAAATTCTTGCAACACCTACTAACTTCATCAATTAGAAAAGAAATCTCCTTTTGGCGCTCAACTTGATATTGATGATTCAACTTGTCAAGTTTACAATGTGTTTCCTCCAACTCCTCAAAATATCATTAAATTTGGGGTAATACCTCTGTGACAATGAAACAAACAATCTGAGGTAAACCAAAGTCAGACACTAGAAACTAAAAAATAGCAAGAGACCGAAAGAGAGGCATAAGGCTGAAATACTAAAGCCCTAAAGCTACGCAGCAGCAACGGACCCAAAACGCAGCAGCAAATCCCCACCAGAACAAACTGCAAACTGCATCACCAGTAGCGGAGAGAGACAACAGCACCACCAAAAACTTCACAGACAGCTGGTGGCCACTTCCGTTTCCTTTTTCATTTCAAAAGAGTTATAAGACCCAAAATAAGCACACTTGCCAAAAGACATAAGAAAAATAAAATTAAAAAAAAAGGAAAAAAACTTAAACTAAATCATCCCATCCAATTCCATTTCCACCATTTCCATTTCCGTTCTTTCCTTCTTCTCCCTTCTCCTCAGTTCCTGTTTTCTTCCCTGTTCCCTTCCTTTCTCCCACCTCTTTGTCGCCAACACCATTCCCAGCTTTCTCCCCAACCTCAGTCTTGGGGCCGACGTTTCCTGTTTTCTTGGCCTCCAAGTAATCTAATAACTGGATCATTCCATTGTCGATCCGTTCTAACAGAGCCCTGTCCGTCGGATCTTCGGGAAGATCGTATTTGACCTCTACTCCTTTGACCGCGGCCCTCAATCCTTTCTTTCTCCAACGGCCCAAAAACGAAGAAACATTGGCGGTGGTATCCAGTAGGAGGTGAGTTTTCGAAAGAGTATCGAAAACACTCACTTTGAAGGACTTTCCGGACTCTCTCTCATAATCCGACGGGTGGAGATTTATCTCCATTGTTCCCTCCGCCACACTCTCATTTTTTTTTAGTGTCATGTTATACTTGTTTGTGAATCTTAGCAACCTTAAAATTGCGGCTTTAGACATCTTTCTTTATGCTGGAGAACTTACTGGATGATGCTCTATCTATATATAACATTTTTTGTAGAGAGACAGGAGAGTTGTAGACTACCCATCCTTACGGTACAGAGGGCAATCACTGGAACAGAGTGCTGCAGAGGAACTGGTACAGAGGGGGCAGATCCGAATGGGTGAAACATCCATTTTATTACTTGATTTCTTAATATCATTCTAGAGAAGCGGAGGAAAATCCATTACACTGGTCTGGTACAGAGGAAATCAGTAGCGATACAGAGGACCAGATTCCGTATTGGTGAATCCCATTTTCTTACTTGATTTCTTAATATCATTATGAAAATCCTTATTACACTGGTCTCAGGTCTGGTACAGAGGGAAAAACAGAGGAACAGATTCCAAATTGGTGAATCCCATTTTCTTAATTGATTTCTTAATATCATTCTAGAGAAGTGGAGGAAAATCCTTATTATTTTAAAAAATATTTTCTTTTAAAATATTAAAAATAATAATTATATTTAACATTTTAAAATAAAATAATTTTAATATTTTAAAATAATAATAATTTTTATATTTTTTAAATAAAATAATTTGAAAATGATAATTATTTTAAGGAAAAAATATTAGAAACATTTATTTTTCAAAATAAAATAAAGTTTCAGTAAGATGTATATTCAAGACGTGTGGATGAAATGAATCCTCGCGAACTTACAAAATACGTTCCGCATGTGGGTGTTTTTAATTTTTCTTTGTAAGCCTTGATAAATTAGGGACCAACCCAAACAGCTTTAAAATGGGGATGAAATGAATCCTTATAAATTCTAGGAGCCGAGCTTGAGCCGAGAGCAGAGCCGCCAAGGTTATCAAGCATGCGGGTGTTTTTCCTTGTAAACTTCAGTAAATGCATATTGGTTCAACATCTAACATGTAGAAGGCCCATTAAACTCAAATAGGACGATCAATTTCTACATTGACTTGAAAACATCATCAAGCTGAAAAACCTCATCTTTCATCAAAAAGTGAATAATGGAAAATCTTGTGAAAATGAAAGTGACAACAATGTACAATTAAGTGATGGTGACGAATAAAATTTAATTTTTTACAAATTCTTTAGGATATTCGTGGTGAGAAATACTTTATAAAAATATAGAACTTTTACTTGTAAAAATACCGATCTCGTAAGTAAACCACTCACTAATCCCCCCTCCTCCATGGTTGCAATAGAATTTCATTATTAAACTAAACGTGAAACATCATAAACATATATTATTAAAGTTGGTAAGTAATGCTCTTTACTTTTAAAAATGATCAAAATTCAAAGGGAGTATCACATCTTTCATCAGCCCTTCAATTTGAATAATCAATATTATTATTTTATTGCTAGTTAATTTAAAACACACCATTCCTCAGCCATTGTCAAGATTTGACCGTTTGGTTTCAATATTATTGCCATATAATAATAATTTTATTTTTTTAACACTAATAAACACGTTGTCTTTTATGTGTAATTAATTATAGTATAGTCTTAATATCATCATCCTAAAAGGTTTATATGTGATTCAATAAGAACACAAAGGAACTTTATACTATGCTAGCTTGTGAGTTTTGGATAAAATTTTGTCAATGCACGACTCTAATTTTAATTACCCATAAAAAGACTAGTTAGAATAAAATAGAAATAAGTGGAAATGATAAGTGGTTGTAAATACATTTGGAGCAATATCTTGATAACCAATGTAACAACACTTGGACACGACTTGGGTTGAACAGAGGCACTGTCTAGGTTTCTTGGAGACTTGGAGTAATATGTTTCCTAATGCTAAAGTGTGAAAGAAGAGGTGGGATGTGAGAGAAAGTGTGAGAAGGGGTGGGATTTGGGAGAGAAGTAGGAGACGAGAAATGAAGGTACGTAGAGAGAGGAGTGAGGAGCGAGAGAAAGTTAGAGAGATGCTTAAGTGTATGTTAAGGGGTGATATAGAAAAAGAATGACATTTTATAATTAATAAGAATTGAATTAACTGGTAAAATTGGCAAAATTAAATATCAATGTTTGGTTCCGATTAATCGATATTTACCGCTTTTTATATCGATTTCGTTAGATTATTATTTATACCAAATTGATCCGCTTTAGTTCGGATGTACTCTGCTTTATAAAAAACCGAAAAAAAAATTTATTTATATTGAAAATTGCCACCTGTCCTCCACAACCTCCTTCAGCCCAAGCTTTATGTTAATAAGCTATTAAATGATAGCCCAATACTCCAAGAGTAAAAAGGACATAATCCGGTCCGGTCCAATTAATTGCGACCCAACCGCCCAAGAGGTTACAAGTCCAACAATATTGGTGCCGAGATTATTGAACATGGTGGTTTTAATAAATAGTGTTTCACGGGATTCTTTGGTTACTCATCTAGTTCTGAGAGAGGTTTGTCTTGGAACCTTCTCCTAATTTTGCCAAAAATCCTCTTTGTCGTGGGTATGTATTGGTAATTTTCAATGAAATTGTTAGTAGTAATGGAAAAAAAGTGGTATGTTTCGCCCACTTACTCAGATGAATGCATGCTCTTCTTGAATGTGGTTTATTTGATTTGGTTTGGATTGGTTGCAATTTGCAAATACATTTGGAGCATGTAATTTACCTAGGTTTCTTGGAATAATATTGTTATGAAACCAATGTGAGTTTGTCATATGGGGGGCAGATCACACATTGGTAGTGTGGGATATCAATGTGGGGTTGATATAGACTTGGACATCCTCTCTTGATTAGTTAGCTTTTCAAAAGAAAATAGGAGTTTGAGTCTATATCGTAACAAATATGTTTCCTAATGCTAAAGGACAAGTCATTACTTATTGAGGCTGAGTGTGACGCCCCCAAAATAGGTATACATCACCTATTCTGAGTTGTCAATACATGGTACAGAAACAACTACAACTTTATTATTACAACCGTAAAACTGTGAGTTTGAATACAAATATTATCTTCTAGACAATATCTATACTCAAATAAATCCTCATCACATTTATTGATACATTATTTTACAAAAATGGTGAGGACTACTAAACAATTCTTTCTAAAACCTTCATTCCATACCCCCTAATTGCATCGCTTATATTCTCGCCTCCCCCGAGAAGAAAAATGGAACAAAAAAGAAAAGGGTGAGCTCAACTAGCCCAAGAAAGAATATTATGACTAAGATAATATACAACAAATTACCGTTAGTCTTCAACAGAAAAAATCTAATAGAATACAATAGACAACAAATTTTAAATCAATATTCGCAATGAAATAATAATTCATTAAAGAGTTAAGTAGAGAATGCAAACTACTATCTTCTATGTATGAATTTAAAAAGTTCATCGCTCATCTTTTATCCCCAGAACATCAATCAATATATATCCGAATCAAATATTCATCTTTGCACTACACAGCCAAAGATATTCATCAGCTTGGTCATGTTCATCTAAACACCTGCTCATCTTTTTGACTACGGCCAAAGATATTCTTCAAAATCATTCATCTTTGCACTTTGAGCCAAAGATATTCAATAATATCATCATTTAAGATCGAAGATGATGAAAATATTTTTAAAGAAACGAATCCAAAGGAAACAAAATGACAAGGATTAAGGATTAAGGATTCGTACTTTGTTTTATCCACGCCCAAAATACCTCAAAAATAATCACAAAGGTGTAAAATTCAAGAATGATCAAAACACGGATACAATCAAAGCTAGTATCCGTATTAGATATTTTGGACAAAAGAAGAAATTTTATTTTCTATGAATAGTGTCGATAATGAATAAATGTCATATATGTGAATAGTGCCGTATACGTGAATAGTAACTCCGACACCAAAAGATAGAAATTCCACAAAAAACATCTTCACGCTTCACTTAATAGTACTCGTGAATAAGAATCTCGCGAATAAGAACTCATGAATAAGTAACTCGTGAATAAGAACTCATGAATAAGTAACCCGACATGAAAAAGTTCCAAATTTGATAAAAAGTTCCAACCAATATTTCAAAGATAATGATATTGAAGAAATAATATCATTTGAGAAGAAAATAACATCCCTTACCTCGAAAGATTAAGACTTCTAAATGGAATACCGGTATAAGTCAAGAAGGAACTTCTTGCACCGCCTAACAATACTCAAAGTATACTCACAAGAATACGCCAATATATCGAGAGAGAATAGAGAGAAACTTCAGCCGGTGTGTTTTTCAATTCTAACCCAAGACCCTATTTATAGTGAAAACGCTAGAACACCAAAGCGTAAAAATTGAATATAATATTAATATATTTTTCACATTTTCTTTAGCCCACCTTAGACAACTGATCTCAGCCCATTTGAATCACATGTGAGGCCAACTTAGTTGCAAAAAACGTTTTTCTCAAAATAATTAACTAAAACTCCCAAAAATTAATTATTTCTAACTTGAACTTCAATAATTCATAATAAATAGCCCTTTCATCAGAAAAATTCAATCTCGCGAGTTTTTATAGGAAATTCAATTCTCTACAACTTTGCAGAAGAAAGTTTTTCCAAATTCCAAACAGAAATTGACCGAAATCCATAAACATGATTTTATGTTATAATCAAATTTCTACAATAATTGTGTCCACCAACACACAAAACATGTGTTAAACATTTAATGCCACAAAATACTCTTCCTCCTCATATACTCATATATCCCACATTCATTGTAAAATATCATCGTTAATATATTATTAAAATAATATATTTAAATGAATTATTTTATCGTAAAAAGATAAAATATTAATTTTCAACAATTTCTCACATTAAAAATTTTCTCCATCTATATCCTCATAAAATCAATATTTTCCTCATCACATAAATCAATAATTAATTATTCATAAATAATATTACGTAATCACATTATCGACAAACAGCAAGCCTCCTGGAAAGCAGGGCTTTCCAATAAGAATTTCTTCTTACGGGCGCAAGCAATTAGGTGACCAAACCTCTCCTTAGATGTAACTTTCTAGACATTTCCAATAATGTTATCTAATAATATTATTCGGGATAATATGAATTATTGCTTCGATAATGAAAAAATACCGTAATAACAATTATCAAAACAACAAAGAATATAAAATATCAACGCAGTTAATTATTAACTCTATAAAATACTCAAATAGTAATTATCGTAACTATTATTGAGTAGTTCCTTCTTACGTAAGAATCAATAATTGGTGCAATACCGTGTGCTACCGTGTTTTTAACCACCGAGTATTTTAACAAGATAATCTGTGAATAACTACACTTGCTATTTATAAACAACTTATATTTGTCGCTTTCTTCATCCAATCGCTTTCCACATGGGGCCCACACACGGTCACATTGGGTCGCATTTAATATTCCCGATAAAGATATTGTCTATTCCACGACCAAACGAATATTCCCCTTAACAACAATGAATATTTTATAACCACTTTGCTTATTTTTGAAGTATTTATGTATTTTACCCTTAACTATCCACATTAATCAAATCAACCCTTACTATTTCAAAATAATAAATAGAGAAAATTAAATTTCATTAATAATAAGTTGGGGTCTTACAACCTCCCTCCTTATGAAATTTCGTCCTCGAAATCGGCGTCGTCATTCGGTGTTTTCTAAAAGGTGAGGATACCTCGCTTTCATTTCCGCTTTTCCAATTCCCGGTCATTTCCTCAATAGCATGATTCCTCCACAAAACTTTAACTTGTGGTATGACCTTTCTTGGCGTAGGACATGCTCCTTCCTATCCAAGATTCGATGGTACCTCCTCATACGCTAAGTCTTCTGCTATCTCGTCCTGGTTCTAACTCTATAACGTGGTTCGTCTTTCACATATTTATTGGCATGATATGTGAAATACATTATGAACACGAGACATACTTTCGAGGTAACGCGAGTCTATAGGCTACATTTCCTACCTTGGTCAAGAATTTGAAATGGACCAATAAATCGTGGATCGAGCTTTCTTCTTCCCAAATCTTGTAACTCCCTTCCATGGAGCAACTCGCAACAATACATGATCCCCACACTAAATTCCACGTCCTTTCATGAAGATCCGCATAACTCTTTTGTCGATCTTGTGCCGCTTTGTATACGTTGCTCGTCAATCATTTGGATCTTTTCCGTAGTCATACGCACTCAACTCGGGTCCCAACAAAGGTTGCTTCACCCACTTCGTCCCAACATACCGAGAGCTTACACTTTCGTCCATATAATGCTTCAAATGGAGCCACACCTATATTTGCCTCGATAATCTTGTTGTTGTAGGAGAATTCCACCAATGGTAAATACTTATCCTAATCGCCTCTTGAAGTCTAGGACACACAGTCTTAATAAATCTTCAAGAGTTTGAATAGTCCTTTTCGATTGTCTGTCCGCTTGAGGATGGTATGCCGAATCGAATCGTAGATCCGTGCTCATAGCTTTTTGCAAGCTAACCCAAAATCTTGAAGTGAATCTTGGTCACGATCCAAACTATGGATACAGTGCATGCCATGCAACCTCACAATCTCATTCACGTCATATTACTAGCAAAGACGTTCAAGTGAATAAGTCTCCGTGATCGAAGAAATGAGCGGAACTTGGTTAATCTATCAACAATAACCCAAATAGCATTGATGCCTCGAGAAACCGTAGGAAGACCCGTAACGAAATCCATGGTAATGTGTTCCCACTTCCATTTCGGAATCTCAAGTGGTTGCAACGGACCTTTATACCAGATGTCTCTTTTACACGCCGACAAGTTAAACACATCGAGATAAACTTTGCAATCTCTCTCTCATATTGTTCCACCAAAATGTATGTCAAGATCACGATACATTTTAGTACTTCCAGATGGATTGCAAATGGTGTATTGTGTGCCTCCATCATAATCTTGCACTTTAAATCGTAGTCGTTAGAACACAAAGTCTAGAGTGGACTCAAGTATTCCTTCTTCATCAATTTCGCTCGGAATAAAGAAGTCCATCTATGCACTATGAAGCCACCGTAATGACTTTCAACATAATATAAACACGAGGATGATGACAATGATATAAGAATTCAATAAAAAAAGTTCAAGAATTATTTTATCCAGAATTATTAACGCCCAAATTATCAACACGATAATTGCTTTGTAAGTAAAATTCAAGAATGATCGTAAGAATATTTCCATGAAAAGATATCGATAAACGCAAATATCAAGGATATTCCACTAATTTCATGAAGTATAAGTCAAAGTTTTAACCAACCGGGTATAATAAAGAATAGAATAACAAAGAAATAATCACCATGCGATAGATCGCGACAGGCGGTGTTATTCCAATGTAATAATAAATAACTAACTGAGTCCCGCCAGAAAAACGCATAAATGCGAGATGTTCCAATGTAATAATAAAGAATGGAACCCGGTCCCACAGAAACACATGCATGTGATGTTCCAATGTAATAATAATAAAGATTTTAACCAGTCCTGTAAAACACACGTATGTGATGTTCCAATGTAATAATAATAAAGACTTTTAACTGTGTCCTGTAAACACATGTATGGGATGTTCCAATGTAATAATAGAAGAATGTCACCAAGTATAGGTAAACTGCTGATACAAAGTTATTCCAACGTAATAATAAGCACCGGAATAACAATAGCCTTCTTCTGCATATAAGAAAGAATAACACCCTTTACATTTAGTAGGAGATTGAATAATCCGCAATGAGCAGTAAGAATAAAAATACTCTTCTTCTTTCTCTTATTCTCTATACTTTCTCTCTCTATAGCTCGAATGAATTATGAAAATAATGAAGCCTCAGGCCTCTATTTATAGAAGATTTCTAGCTTAAGACCGCTTAGATGTGAAAAGGCAAGTGGCTTGACGAATTAATGATGTGAAAAGAAAAGTGGTTTCGACGCCTCGTAATGTGAAACGACAAGTGGTTCGACGCACAGAATGTGAAACGACAAGTTGGTTCGACGCTGAATGTGAAACGATAAGTCGTTCAACGTCTCCGTAAAGGGTAATTACTATTAACGGGTAAATACTATTGGACGAAGGTAAATACTATCGACGAAGAGACTCTTAGATGATAACATACGATTCCCCCCATAAAATAATCAAACTTACCACAAATCATTTTTTTTCATCAACACATATTTAATCTTTCAACAATTATTAATCATTTATAACTTGTCGCCTCAATTATTGATTTAATACTATAACATATTATACGGCATGATAATTGGACAATAATTGAATCAATAATATAAGAGATATGACGCAAAGAATTATCAGAAGTAATAATTGAAGCATAAATGAAGTTGACTTCAACGTAAGATCAATAATCAATATCGTATTCTTACTATACAACCACGCGCCAGACATCGCATTTTTTTACTAGGGTAGTTCAACGCTTTAATCTGTAACACCTCTCGGTTATTTTTTATAGAAAGATAATTTTGTCGTTTAACTACGACAATACTTCCGTTATGGGGGGTCCACCATCGATTGAAAATGTCAGATTTAATATTCCCGATAAAAAGAATATTCCCTCAATTCAAACTAATATTTTATAACAACTTGCTTACTTTTGCAAAATTTATAAATATTACCCACAACTATAACATTATATCAAATTTATTCCATAATATTCAAAATAATATTTATAGAAAAATTCATCTTTATTTATAAAAGTTCAGGGTCTTATGATAAAATCAATATTTTCCTCATCATATAAATCAATAATTAATTATTCACAAATAATACGAGGAATCACAAAGTCAAAAGAACTAAAGTGCCGCTCCCTTAAGAAAGAGGGGGCTTCCAATAAGAATTTCTCCTTACTCTACGCCAAGCAATTGTTGTGACCAAACCTCTCCTTGAGATGTAACTTTCTTCAGACATTGCCAATAATGTTATCTAATAATATTATTCGTGATAATATGAATTATCAAGTTTCGATAATGGAAAATACGTGTAATGACAATTTATCAAAACATAAAGAATATAAAATATCAATACAAGAATTATTGAATCAATAAAATAAAATATCGAACAAGAATTACCGTAGAATAATTATCGAAAAAGGTCTTCTACGTAAAGAATCAATAATTGGTGCAATACCGCTGTGCTAACTCAAGAACAACGCTAGACAAGTGTGTTTTAACCACCGGTATTCCAACAAGATTAATTCAGTATAACTACTGGTATTTATAAACAACTTATATTTTGCGCTTTCTTCATCCAATCGCTTTTCCGTTATGGGCCCATAAAAGATCGCATACTGTTGCATTTAATATTCCCCAACAAAGAAGAATATTCCACGCACCAAATGAATATTCCCCCGACAACAATGAATATTTTATAACCTACTTGCTTATTCGAAATATTTGCGTTTTTTACTCCATAACTATCCACATTAATCAAATCAACCTCATAATTTCAAAATAATAAATAAAAGAAATTCCTTTTATTTAAAAAATTTCTGGTCTTACTAACCTCCCTCCTTATGAAATTTCGCCCCTCGAATTTATGTATAGTACTGGTGTTTCAAAAGGTAAAGATATATCGCTTTCATTTTCGCTTTCCAACTCCTGTGTCATTTTTCAATATTACGTTCCTCCATAAAACTTTAACTTGTGGTATAACCTTTGTGGCGTAGAGACATGCTCCTTTCTATCCAAGATTCGATGATACCTCCTCAAATGCGTTAAGTCTTCTTGCTATCTCGTCGGTTCAACTCAACGACGTGGTTCGTCAGTCTACATATTTACGTAACATCGACACGTGAAAAAACGTTATGAACATCGTGCCATTAATACTACAAAACGAGTCTATAGCCATAGTTCCTATTCGATCGAGAATTTCAAACGGATTAATAAATCGAAGGTTCGAGCTTTCCTCACTCACCGATTCTTGCTTTCAAATAACAACTTCGTGACTCCTTCTTCAAATTCATCACCACGTGCTATGTAGTTTCGAATAACTTTAACTTTATCGATTAAAATCGATTATACTCAGAGTATATCATCAATGTAACTAGAGTTTTCATCTCCATCTCTATTATTTATAAATTATTCAAAATGAGTCTTCAACAATATCGTACTCAGATTAGATATCGATCTTCACTCAACACGTCACCACCACGTCATTTTCCAGATGATGGCATGGTCGTAACATGTCTTTAAATGAGTCTTCTCTTGAGTTCTTCAAGCTCTTCCCACATTCCTTACTCCATTCAATTTTGTATCTCTACGAGTCACCGTTAATGGAATAAGCGATTCGAGAATATCCTTGATGAATCTCCGATAATAACCAACTAAGCCTGTAAAGCTACGTATTTCGATTAACACTTTGGTTGTTCTCAATCGCGACTCATATCCCAACCTTGATAAGACGTTACAATGACACTGTCAGTTCTTATCGCACGATAATATGTCCCTCTACGAGATCCGGCTTTGCATTCCACAAAGGAAGTCACCGGATAAATGCTCGTGTACCAAATTCTATAGTTGAATTTTAACTCCTCAAGTTCAATAGAGCCATTCGATATGAGATTTTAGAAAATGAAGTTTTATCAGTGTTCAAAGTTTATACAAATTTAATATCGAGTCTTTGAGGAGTAAACTAAGAAATTCTTCAAGAAATATCGTCGTGAAAAATAAATAACAACAGGAATATTATTCAAATCAATGCATGCCTTTATTCAAATCCATAACATGGACTAAGAAAAAACTTAAACATCCGTAATAATAAACGAATGACCGTGGCTTGATATGAAAATGTTTGATTATGATGGTTTGATTGCACGAATTCAATAATTGAGTTATTAGAATATGAAAACTAACAACCTTGACGGAAGCAATCAATTTTGGCAATGATGAGAGGCTAACCTTAAAATCATATCAAAAGCAAATATTCTATAGAAATAAAGGTTAACAGTAATGTGATAGTGCCAACCCTAATCAAAGCAAGATTTCTAAACAACATGTAATGAAAGCTTCTCCCAACTGATTCTCCACAACAGGTCAAAGTCTAATTTCTCCAGAGTCGTTCAAAACGTTGAGCGCAGTAGCAAGAGAGATAAAAGAACGGGTGTAATCTTAGTATTCAAGAAGGTATAAACTCGCAGTTAATTTATAATTAACTAACCTGGCACTTAACTTCAGTCGGTTCCTTCGATATTTTGGCAGTCGACAAAGCGCTCTTCAGGGGAAT
>JAINUW010000724.1:622500-632103 GCA_020205615.1 Panax quinquefolius | reverse complement strand
CCTTCCTAATCTAATTAGGAATAAATGAGAGTACTTATATTAAATTAATTCCTAAACTCTTTTAGAAATTAAAATAATAATAATTGTAATAATATTAATAAGACTCCTCTTATTAATTTATATTTAATATTTCTAAAATATTAAATAATAAATATTAAGCTATTTAATTTATTCTATCACCATAGATTAAATTAAATATACTTAACTATATTATTACGATTATGCCATTAACTTCTTAAATAATTATTCTTTCTTTTATGGTGTGACCCTTTAGGTTCTCCATATTAAGCCGTTGTGAATAAATCAATTAGAACAATTCTAATCTTATTTAAATAAATAAATTAAACAATTAATTTATTTAAATAATATTTATTCTACAATAGGATAAGCCTCCCCAGAGATCAACGACTTTCCGGATAATATAGATTTCAACATTAATCATTAAAGAACCTTTGAGTAAATAGTTACAATACAATTCAATCCTTCCACCATACAATGTCCCAATTAAATATAAGACATGGAATTCTTCACAAGTCTTATTTTATTTAATTATATGTATTTCGATCCTTAAATGCACAACACCAAATAATGCAAATTAGAAACTCCTTTCTAATTTCATTCTGCCTTGGCCAAGGACTACTGGGTTGTCATTTATCGAATCACATAGGACATTTCTCTTCTAATTTCATTCTGCCTTGGTAGATTCTTTATTGATCATACATTATCTCCATGTACAACTTATTATACCCAAGCATACCCTTTGATATACCCTAAGGGTCTTAAGGAATAAGTCAAAGTATAACTCATCATACACAAGATACTATGATGATCTCAAGTCCAAGGATCACTTGTACTACTATCACTCTGAGAATTCCTATTGACGACAGCAAATAAAACTCCATTAGGTATTCCTTAGTGAGCCACGTTCGATAGTACTTATTCTCTAATAAGCACCTACATACTTGCTTTAGTGTCTCCACACAAATGATCATGAGATCAATCATCCTCATCCAATGAGCAAGCAACGTATGTACCAATCTATCCGGATTCACTAATCCCCAATTTAGTAATCGAATGATTGGGAACTATTTTAGTTTTAAGCTTTCTATGAATTTAGATCTCATTAGAATGATCATCATCATTATTCTAAAAGCATTGCTTAAAACTATGGGTTTATCACATATTATAAAAAACGAAGATCATGTAGATAATTAAAAGCCTTTAATAAATTAATACTTTTTATTAATAAATGAATAAGATTGTTACAAAGTATATGCTTTATCATCAAACATGATTGTCTTGTGTGCATACTACTTTCAATCTCCCACTTGCACTAAAAGTCGATCGTCATGGTATCTCATACTCTTCTTCTCTAAGTAACGATTATCCTGCTTTTGGATAAGCTTTAGTTAATGGATATGTAATGTTGTTCATGAGAGTCCACTATCTCTATAGTGATTTCTCATCTTTCAATGATTCTAATAATCAAATGAAAGTGCCACAACACATGTTTAGATCCAAGATGAGACTTAGGAACTATTCTTGGTTACAGAATGAACTTTTAATCCAAACAATCAACTTGCGACTTCATTTATAGCTATATACTTTGTCTTTATCACTAAACCAACAACTCTTTCTTTGTTTGGAACCTTTCGAATTCAACTTTGCACCACCATTCAAGGTAACACTTTACCTTAAAGTGGATTTTCTGTCGTCTTGATGCATACGAAAAACTTGAGTCTCATTAAGCCCTCTAGTTTTAATTTAGACCCACCATGAATATGATCACATCCTTAGTGCTGGTTAAGAACTTTAAGATGTTTTTCACAGACTCATAGTGATCTTCTCCAGAATATGACTGATCAACATCAGGTCTCGTACATTTCATTGCATACATGATTGTCACTCATGCAATCTCTCTTCTTTGGAGTCTATGGGGACTATTAAGAGAGATACACTCCATGGCTCATCAACATGAAACATCTCTTGGAGTTTGCCATACTAAACGACTTTAGCATCAAATGAATATACGTTCCTTGGGTTAAGTCGAGCATCCTCTTAAATCTATCTATATAGATTTATATCTCCAATTAAGATACTCTTCCAAATCATTCATGGAGGAATGTTTAGACAACTTTATCTTTACTGATTGTAGCATTGGTATGTAATTCCTCATCCGTAGTATATCAACATATAATACTAGAAATTTCACGACGCTCCCAATCGACCCTTTTGTACACACTAGAAGTCTTACCTCATCGAATGTAACTCGGATCATCATCTTCTATGATGTGTACCTCATCATCATCATCCATGATGAATCCATACCTCCTAGGTATCTTTGGTACTATTCGATTCTGATTCGGTTGTGGTACAATAGAATCTATCTACGAGTTCCTCTTATTTGACTTATAGTGTTTTGTGGATCATGAACTTTTCAAGATCTATAATCCTCCCACTAGCCCTTTCAATGATAAACACCTTTATCTTAGAAAGCGCCGTGTTTATGAACAAACACCTTTTGCTAAGTAGGATTATAGAACACATGCCCTAAACTTACTTTAGGATGTCCCACAAATCAGTACATGTCAAATTTTGTCCCAAGCTTATCCTTTGAAACCTTTTCACATAAGTTTGACAACCCTTATCTTAACATACTTAAGATTAGGAATCCTCCTGTCCATAACTTTTATGGAGTCTTGGGCCCGGATTTAGAGGTTACCTTTTAGTAGATATCGACCATTTCTAGGACATGATCCTGAGGGATCTTTGGAATGTCGGTAAAATCATTATGGACCGCACCATGTCCAACAAGTGTACGATTTTTCATTCGGATACATCAATCAATTATTGCGTGATCGGGATGTGTCCATTATGAGAAAACCATTTGAGATGATCTAGAAACTTATTGCACAAGTATTTATTCCTTGATCTAATTAAAGAATCTTAATACTTTGCCAATTTGTTTCACTTTTGAATTCTTTGAACCTTTCAAATAATTCACACTTGTATTCAACAAATACACACATTCAACTCTTTGAATGATCATCTCCTTTCTTATACTAATTTGTTCAATATGCAAAATTATTTTCATGTAAGTCAAGTATACAAATTTATTAAGTAATATTCCAATCCTATACAAAACATTATTATTATAAATAGAACAACAATTGTTCTTAATTATAATACCAAAGTTTTCATTGTCCAACAATAAAATGGAAATAATATTTTAACAAGAAGCTGGAATACAATAACAACTTATTGACTTAATAGATTTGCCCGTAAGGCGATGCTTTAAACTATAAGTTTCTATAGCTAATCGTGAACCTTTGCTTCATTTTCCACACATAGGATTACTTATCTTTGTTTAACTTTCTACTTACGCTTGGTCCCTTCATAAATCTATATTTATGATAACCAAAGTCGGTATCCAATACCCAAGTAGAACCTTGACTTAAAGAAAAATTATTTTAATCATGAACAAAATCAGATGTAGAAACTTCACTAAGCTTCTTTGGTTAGCCTCTGCAAGATGCTTCTATCGGTTTCTTTCCAAAGGTCCGGGCTTATTGCGGTGGTAGCAAACTCCTTTGCTATCCGTGACGCTTTTGTTCTTATTATCCTTTGTTTATGCCTTTCTATTTACCTTCTTTGAATCGTTCTTCTTTTAGGAAGATCCTTTGGCCCCTACCGATAAGACTTGATCTTTCTTGGTTGGAAAGTGACTCTCAACATTTTTCAATATGTTAAATCAAATCGGTGATATCTAGCTTGTTCATATGAAAATTCACAACAATTGTGAAAGGAGTCCGGAGGCCGAGTGCAAGATCAAATCTTGGCTCAACTCTCCATCCATGACAAAACCGGTTGTCCTAATTGATCAATCAAATTGATTATGTTAAGATCTTTTATCTCATCATCAGTAGTGTCATCGATCATTCTAGATCGGAAGAGCTCCTTAGATATCGATATCTATCGGTCCTACTTTCCTCACCATCAACTACTTGATGTGCGGAATATAGTAGAAGCATCCATAGTTTCATCTTGTGGCTTTGAAGCTCGTTACTCATGGATGCGAGCATGATGCGTTGAGCCAATGTGCATCATATTCCCACTTTCTAAAAGTAGCAATGTCTTCCTCGGAGGCATTATGCGCAACCATTGCGAGGATAGGCGACATTAAGGACATAAGATAGCTTTTCAACTATGAGAACTATTCTCAAATTCCTTAACCAATCCGTTTAATTTGGTCCTATTAATTTAGCATCTAATATGCTACTGCAGATGATAGTAATTTAGACATTGTAAAATTACGTAAATGAATTTGTAATTAATCAACATTTTAACATACATTCTTTTATTAATTACCAAAATAATTTAGGTCTTGTTTTAAATTGGTATCTCCCACTATTTTCTTCAAACTATATTACCCTCACATATATAGTTCGGCAAAATCTAATTAAAGATTTGCTAGTGAGAATAAGGATCCCATTTCAAATGTATATAGCCTTGTGGTGACACAACAAACTATATATAAATAAATAGGTAGAACAACTTTTGTCAATTACATCAACTATCTGACTCCTTTTCTTTTGCCTCTTAGATTATTTTGATCAAGTGGTGGCACATCCAATCAAAATTATCCAAGTTAAGTCCGACCTAGCACTCCATATATTCAAAAAGAAAAATATCATCCTTGTGGTGACACAACAAAACAATATTGTTCAATTTTCTTTATAAGCATCAAATGTGATAAATTAACATCTTAAATACTTAATACTTGCCTTGTGGTGACACAACAAACTCATATTAAATATTTAATACTCTATTAATTTTATCATGCTTTAGAAAGCGACGTTCGATATTCCAAATATCTTTGAGCGCTTAGGACTTAATATAATTATTGAGGGGTTTGTTATTAATTTGTCTCATCTTGTTTAGCGCATGCATTATTTACATATATATATAAAATACGCGTCGTATTAATTAACATGCGAAGCATGTTTATATATATATATATATATAGTATAAGCATGCACATATAGAATACTATATTCTACTGGATTGATTATGGACTTTTATTCTAGTTTGGTTCACTAGAGCCACCAAGTGAACCAAAAGGTCAAACTCTGGGGGTGCAAGAAATTATATTTAAATATAACTATTACATTTAAACCCGTGCTCCATTACAAACGGTCTTCAAGCGCTCCTTGCTCCTTGATCTCCAATTTTTCAAAATTAATTCTAACTATTCCTATTACAAAACTATTTAAAATAAATAGAAACATTGATCGTGAGTCGAGGGAAGTACATAGGAGGGGAATAGAATTTACATTAAGAAAAATTAGAGAAGGCGAGTCTGCAGACCCCATTTAATAAAACCCATACATTCATGCATCCAACTAAAATAAAATCCAATCGAGTTGGTCAATAGTCCATAATCAATCCCATTTATTATCATACACATCACAAAATGCATCAATAAATAACATTCATCTCATGAATATTAAACATTTAATATATATATTGATATCATTTAATGGGCAAATTTAGTTAGTATAAAATCTAATTTTGAATCAAAATAAACTCCTTTATTTTAATCCAAATTTAAATTAAAATAAAACTATTTTATTTTAATTTATCCAATTTTGA
The DNA here is from genome assembly GCA_020205615.1 of Panax quinquefolius. Lineage (NCBI taxonomy): Eukaryota > Viridiplantae > Streptophyta > Magnoliopsida > Apiales > Araliaceae > Panax > Panax quinquefolius. Next base: position 626,451 of record JAINUW010000724.1, on the reverse strand, counting down.
ATAAAATAAACTATTTTATTTTAATCAAAATCTTTAAAAATAAACTCCTTTATTTTAATTAATTATGAATCCAATTCCATGTAAAAAAAAAATCTTTAATTAAAATAAACTCTTTTATTTTAATTAATTATGGAATCCAATTCCATGTAAAAAAAAAAAAAAAATTTATTAAAGGAAACACGGATTTTCTTTCCTATTCACAAATAAACTCCTTTATTTTGAATAATATGAAATCTTATTTCATATCTAAATAAACTCCTTTATTTAAGGAAATTAGGATTCTCTTTCCTATTCACAAATAAACTCTTTTATTTTGAATAATATGAAATCCTATTTCATATCTAAATAAACTCCTTTATTTAAGGAAAGATCAATTTCAACTCCAATTAGTTATCATGGAATCCAATTCCAACTCTAATTAGTTAGCATGAAATTTAATTTTAAAATTAAAATAAACCTTTTATTTTAATATTTAAATAAACCTTTTATTTTAAGATTAAAATAAACCTCTTTTTTATTTTAATTATAAAATTATTAAAATTAAAATAAAACTTTATATTTTAATATTAAAATAAACCTTTTATTTTAAAATTAAAATAAACTTTTATTTTAATTATATAATAATTAAGAATATATATGTATATATATATTAAGTAATATATATATATATATATATATATATATATATATATTTACATCCGTTAGGTTTTTAAATCTTTATTATTTCAAAAAATTCAAAAATTTACTTTGTTAGGTTATTTCCATGATTGCCTTCTCGATTTCCGTGCATATATATCATATATATATATAATCATTAGATAATCATTAGATAATCATTAGATAATCATTAGCAATCATTACTTTATTGCTTTGAAAACCGTGAATTCCTGCTTGATTTGCGTGCCAATCATGGCCACTTAATTTTCGTGCCCAGCTGGTTTGATTTTCATATATAGCAACGGATACCAGTTTTTTTTTTTTTTTTTTAAATAAATCATATACAATAAATTATGCCCAATTAAATTGTTCTAAACACATATCAATATACATATCAAATAAAACAATTAATAATTTGCATAAAAGTTTGGCTCTGATGCCACTGTTAGGTTTGTAATATTCATGAAGCAATCAAATTGCACAAAATTAGCGGAAGCGAGTAAAAATCAGAGTTTAAATAATTTACAAACCATATACCCGGATCACCCTTTATGCATAATTATTAATTAAACTAAAAGATAAAGAATAAATCATACCCTTGAAGATCGAGCTTCCTCAGGTACAAGTTCACCTCCAAATCCTTTCGCGTTCAATCTTGAATCCACCGGGTTTGGTTCCTTCCTTTGATCAACGTTAGCCACCCAAATGTTTGGCCTATAGAGGTGATCCACGAGGAAGAAGAAAATTCAAGAAGAAGGGTGGTTGGCTAAACCCTAGTTTTTCTATCTCTATAGAAAAGGTGTACTCCCAACAATTGGAATTATATGCATTATGTTGAAAAAAATCAACAACCCATACCACCCATAATAAGACTCCTCTTATTTATAGATGTGGGCAACCCACCTTAACAATTAAGAAATTGGGTTTTAATTAATTAATTCTTTTAATTAATTAAGCTCCCTAATCTTATTAGGGATAATTAATTAAACTCCTTTAACTAATTTTCCTTCCTAATCTAATTAGGAATAAATGAGAATACTTATATTAAATTAATTCCTAAACTCTTTTAGAAATTAAAATAATAATAATTGTAATAATATTAATAAGACTCCTCTTATTAATTTATATTTAATATTTCTAAAATATTAAATAATAAATATTAAGCTATTTAATTTATTCTATCACCATAGATTAAATTAAATATACTTAACTATATTATTACGATTATGCCATTAACTTCTTAAATAATTATTCTTCCTTTTATGGTGTGACCCTTTAGGTTCTCCATATTAAACCGGTTGTGAATAAATCAATTAGAACAATTCTAATCTTATTTAAATAAATAAATTAAACAATTAATTTATTTAAATAATATTTATTCTACAATAAGGATAAGCCTCCCTAGCGATCAACGACTTTCCGGATAATATAGATTTCAACATTAATCATTAAAGAACCTTTGAGTAAATAGTTACCGTACTGATTCAATCCTTCCACCATACAATGTCCCAATTAAATATAAGACATGGAATTCTTTGTCAAGTCTTATTTTATTTAATTATATATATTTCGATCCTTAAATGCACAACACCAAATAATGCAAATTAGAAACTCCTTTCTAATTTCATTACGCCTTAACCAAGGACTCTTTGGGTTGTCATTTATCGAATCACATAGGACATTTCTCTTCTTTTATTAGAAGTGGTAGATTCTTTATTGATCATACATTATCTCCATGTACAACTTATTATACCCAAGCATACCCTTTGATATACCCTAAGGGTCTTAAGGAATAAGTCAAAGTATAACTCATCATACATAAGATACTATGATGATCTCAAGTCCAAGGATCACTTGTCTACTATCACTACTGAGAATTCTATTGACGAGCAAATAAAACTCCATTAGGTATTCCTTAGCGAGCCACGTTCAGTGTACTTATTCTCTAATAAGCACCTACATACTTGCTTTAGTGTCTCCACACAAATGATCATGAGATCAATCATCCTCATCCATTGAGCAAGCAACGTATGTACCAATCTATCCGGATTCACTAATCCCCAATTTAGTAATCCAATGATTGGGAACTATTTTAGTTTTAAGCTTTCTATGAATTTAGATCTCATTAGAATGATTATCATCATTATTCTAAAAACATTGCTTAAAACTATGGGTTTATCACATATTATAAAACAGCATCATGTAGATAATTAAAAGCCTTTAATAAATTAATACTTTTTATTAATAAATGAATAAGATTGTTACAAAGTATATGCTTTATCATCAAACATGATTGGCTTGTGTGCATACTACTTTCAATAATATCTATTATAACCTAGACGCATGGCCTCCCACGTACGAAGGTTTCCTTGAGCACTTTCCAAAGATTTTAATTTCTAAAACAGTTATTGACTGTACCTTTATGTAAGGTACCATTGTGAGGTGTTATCCACGGTTGGGTCATGAGTCACATTTGGTATATATTTGTATCAAAACTCACAATATATGTGTTATTGTATTTTTGCACGACAATTTTAGTAATAAAGTTGTAGTTATTTTACATACCATATTTTTGACGACTCGGAATAGGTTGGATGGAATGGATCTATTTTGGGGGCGTTACAATAATAATAATAATTATTATAATAGTACTAATAATAATAATAATAATAATAATTATTATTATTATTATAATTATAATAATACTAATAATAATAATAATAATAATAATAATAATAATAATAATAATAATAATAATAATAGTAATAGTAATAGTAATAGTAATAATAATAATAATAATAATTATACTAATAATTATTATTATAATAGTAATAGTAATAGTAATAGTAATAGTAATCTATATAATAAAGATTGATTCATTTTAATTGATTTGGGCAAAATGCAGTTCAGATTCATTCTAATTTTAATAAAAATAATTATAATATAATATAATAATAATAATAACAATAATAACAATAATAATTATAATTATAATAACAATAATAATTATAATAACAATAATAAAACTAATAATAATAATAATAATAATAATAATGATAATAATAGTAATAATAATAACAACAACAACAACAACAACAACAACAACAACAACAATAATAATAATAATAATAATAATAATAATAATAATAATAATAACAAAAATAATAATTATTATAATAATAACAATAATAATTATAATAATAATAATAATATTATTATTATTATAATAGTAATAATAATAATAGTAATAAAGTAATAAAATTTATAATAATAATAATAATAATAATAATAATA
>JAINUW010000724.1:540000-617500 GCA_020205615.1 Panax quinquefolius | reverse complement strand
TAGTCTGAGTGATCCTTGGACTTGAGATCATCATAGTATCTTGTGTATGATGAGTTATACTTTGACTTATTCCTTAAGACCCTTAGGGTATATCAAAGGGTATGCTTGGGTATAATAAGTTGTACATGGAGATAATGTATGATCAATAAAGAATCTACCACTTCTATTAAAAGAAGAGAAATGTCCTATGTGATTCGATAAATGACAACCCAAAGTAGTCCTTGGCAAAAGCGAATGAAATTAGAAAGGAGTTTCTAATTTGCATTATTTGGAGTTGTGCATTTAAGAGTCGAAATACATATAATTAAATAAAATAAGACTTGATGGTAATTCCATATCTTATATTTAATTGGGACATTGTATGGTGGAAGGATTGAATTATGCGGTAACTATTTACTCAAAAGGTTCTTTAATGATTAATGTTGAAATCTATATTATCCGGAAAGTCGTTGATCATTAGGGAGGCTTATCCCTATCGTAGAATAAATATTATTTATTTAAATAAATTAATTGTTTAATTTATTTATTTATTTAAATAAGATTAGAATTGTTCTAATTGATTTATTCACAACCGGTTTAATATGGAGAACCTAAAGGGTCACACCATAAAAGGAAGAATAATTATTTAAGAAGTTAATGGCATAATCGTAATAATATGTTAAGTATATTTAATTTATTCTATGGTGATAGAATAAATTAAATAACTTAATATTATTATTTAATATTTTAGAAATATTAAATATAAATTAATAAGAGGAGTCTTATTAATATTATTACAATTATTATTATTTTAATTTCTAAAGAGTTTAGGAATTAATTTAATATAAGTACTCTCATTTATTCCTAATAGGATTAGGAGGAAAATTAATTAAAGGAGTTTAATTAATTATCCCTAATAAGATTAGGGAGCCCATTTTAATTAAAAGAGATTAATTAAAAATACCTTATTTTTAAATAAGGTTACGATATCAATATAAGAGGAGTCTTATATCGGATATCGAGGATATACGTAATTCGATAGTTGGGAGAATGCGTTCTTTTCTATAGAGATAGAAAACTAGGGTTTGAGCCAAATACCCATCTTCTTAAATCCTTCTTCTTCCTTGGTGGATCACTTACAGAGGCCAAACACTTGGGTGGCTAACGTTGATCGAAAGGAAGGAACCAAACCCGGTGGATTCAAGTTGAACGCGAAAGGATTTGGAGGTGAATTTGTACACGAGGAAGCTCGATCTTCAAGGGTATGATTTTATTCTTTATCTTTTCGTTTAATTAATAATTGTGCATAAAGGGTGATCCGGGTTTATGCTTTGGAAAAATTTTAAACTCGATTTTCCACGTTTAAAAGCTTATTTTGCAATTTGATTGCGTTCACAAATATTACAAACCTAATAGTGGCATCGAGCCAAACCTTTATGCAAATTATTAATTGTTCAAAATTTGATATGTATGTTGATATGTGTTTAGCATAATTTAATTGGGCATAATTTTGTTGTATAAAATTAAAAAAAAAAAAAGCGAAATCGGCAAAACCTCATTTGAATCCGTTATTTCGCATTTACATAATATATATAATCCTTCCATGTTCGGTTTATAAAAGTGATCTTTGTATATCACGTGCTTAAGCCTTTTGGTTTCCTAAGGTTTGGATTCATGCAACATTATATACATTAACGTAAATCATATATATATATATATATATATATAATATAGTTAATAGTTAACTTATATATATTATGTATATCCGTAATCAAGTTGAACACGGTTTTTATTTTCCTGGTATACACGGAAATCAAGGAACAAGATCGGAGAAGTTTTAATTACATATATTATATATATAATATATATGTATTAACAGTAATATATATATATATATATATATATATATATATATATAAAAATATGTTTTAATTATTTTATTATTAAAATAAAAGTTTATTTTAATCTTAAAATAAAAGGTTTATTTTAATATTAAAATATAAAGTTTATTTTAATTTTAAAATTAGATTTCATGCTAACTAATTAGAGTTGGAATTAGATTCCATGATAACTAATTAGAGTTGAAATTAGATTCCATGTTTTCTAAAATAAAGGAGTTTATTTGTGAATAGGAAAGAGAATCCTAATTTCCTTAAATAAAGGAGTTTATTTAAATATGAAATAAGATTTCATATTATTCAAAAATAAAGGAGTTTATTTGTGAATAGGAAAGTGAATCCATGTTTCCTTAAATAAAGGAGTTTATTTATATATGAAATAAGATTTCATATTATTCAAAAATAAAGGAGTTTATTTGTGAATAGGAAAAATCTGCGTTTCCTTTAAATAAAGGAGTTTTATTTTTATTTTTACTTGGAATTAGATTCCATAATTAATTAAAATAAATGAGTTTATTTTGATTAAAGATTTTGATTAAAATAAAATAGTTTATTTTATTCAAAATTGGATAAATTAAAATAAAATAATTTTATTTTGATTTAAATTTGGATTAAAATAAAGGAGTTTATTTTGATTCAAAAATAGATTTTATACTAACTAAATTTGCCCATTAAATGATATCAATATATATTAAATGTTTATTATTCATAAGATGAATGTTATTTATTGATGCGTATGGTGATGTGTATGATAATAAATGGGATTGATTATGGACTATTGACCAATGTGATTGGATTTTATTTTAGTTGGATGCATGAATGTATGGGTTTTATTAAATGGGGTTCTACGTACCTCGTCTTCTCTAATTTTTCTTAATGTAAATTCTATCTCTCTCTATGTACTTCCCTTGATTTAGCGATCAAGGTTTCTATTTATTTTAAATAGTTTTGTAATAGGAATAGTTAGAATTAATTTTGAAAAATTGGAGATCAAGGAGCAAGGAGCGCTTGAAGACCCGTTTGTAATGGAGCCCAAGTTTAAATGTAATAGTTATATTTAAATATTATTTCTTCCACCCCTGGGGGTTTGACCTTTTAGTTCACTTGGTGGCTCTAGTGAACCAAACTAGAATAAAAGTCCATAATCAATTCGGGTAGAATATAGTATTCTATATGTGCATGCTTATACTATATATATTATATATTATGCAAACATGCTTCAGCATGTTCATTAATATAACGCGTATTTTATATATATATATGCATACGCGCTAAACAAGATGAGACAAATTAATAACAAACCCTCAATTTTTATATTAAGTCCTAAGCGTTCAAAGATATTTGGAATATCGAACGTAGCCTTTCTAGCATGATAAAATTAATAGAGTATTAAATATTTAATATGAGTTTGTTGTGTCACCACAAGGCAAGTATTAAGTATTTAAGATGTTAATTTATCACATTTGATGCTTATAAAGAAAATTGAACAATATTGTTTTGTTGTGTCACCACAAGGATGATATTTTTTTTGAATATATGGAGTGCTAGGTCGGGACTTAACTTGGATAATTTTGATTCGGATGTGCCACCACTTGATCAAAATAATCTAAGAGGCAAAATCTGAGGAGTTGCATAGTTGATGTAATTGACAAAAGTTGTCTACCTATTTATTTATATATAGTTTGTTGTGTCACGACAAGGCTATATACATTTGAAATGGGATCCTTATTCTCACTAGCGATCTTTAATTAGATGTTCTCAAACTATATATATTGAGGGTAATATAGTTTGAAGAAAATAGTGGGAGATACCAATTTAAAACAAGACCTAAATTATTTTGGTAATTAATAAAAGAATGTATGTTAAAATGTTGTTAAATACAAATTCATTTACGAAATTTTACAATGTCTAAAATTACTATCAACTGCATGAAACATATTAGATGCTAAATTAACGGATCAATTAAGCGGATTGGTTAAGGAATTTGAGAATAGTTCTCATAGTTGAAAAGCTATCTTATGTCCTTATCGCGCTATCCTCATGAATGGTTGCAGATAATGCCTCCGAGGAAGAGATTGCTACTCTTAGAAAGTGGCAAAATGATGCACAAATTGGCTCAATGCATCATGCTCAGCATCCATGAGTAACGAGCTTGACGTCGGCATGAAACTATGGATGCTTTACTATATTCCTACACATCAAGTAGTTGATGGTGAGGAAAGTAGGGCGATAGATATCGGATATCTAAGGAGCTCTTCCGATCTAGAATGGCCAATGGCACTATAAATACAGACAAAAAGTTCTTAACATAATCAATTTGATTGATCAATTATGACAACTAGTTTTGTCATGGATGAAGAGTTGAGCCAAGATTTGATCTTGCACTCACTCCGGACTCCTTTCACAATTGTTGTGAATTTTCATATGAACAAGCTAGATATCGACCTCGGTGATTTGCTTAACATATTGAAAAATGTTGAGAGTCACTTTCAACCAAGAAAGATCAAGTCTTCTTGGTAGGGGCCAAAGGATCTTCCGAAAAGAAGAACGATTCAAAGAAGGTAAAATGAAAAGGCGTAAACAAAGGATAATAAGAACAAAAGCGATACGGATAGCAAAGGAGTTTGCTTCCACTGCAATAAGCATGGACACTGGAAAGAAACTACAAGAAGCATCTTGCAGAGGCTAACCAAAGAAGCTTAGTGAAGTTTCGGTTTATAATACGATTTTGTTCATGATTGAAATAAATTTTCTTTAAGTCAAGGTTCTACTTGGATATTGGATATCAACTTTAGTTATCATAAATATAGATTTATGAAGGACCAAGCGTAAGTAAAAGCTAAACAAAGATAAGTAATCCTATGTGTGAAAAATGAAGCAAAGGTTATTCTTTGCATTAGCTATAGAAACTTATAGTTTAGCATCGCTTACGGGCAAATCTATTAAGTCAATAAGTTGTTATTGTATTCCGCCTCTTGTTAAAAATATTATTTCCATTTTATTATTGGACAATGAAATCTTTGGTATTATAATTAAGAACAATTGTTGTTCTATTTATAATAATAATGTTTTGTATAGAACTGGAATATTACTTAATAAATTTTGTATACTTGACTTACATGAAAATAATTTTGCATATTGAACAAATTAATATAAGAAAAGGAGATGATCATTCAAAGAGTTGAATGTGTGTATTTGATGAAATACAAGTGTGAATTATTTGAAAAGTTCAGAGAATTCATAAGTGAAACAAATTGACAAAGTATTAAGATTCTTTGATTAGATCAAGGAATAAATACTTGAGCAATAAATTTCTAGATCATCTCAAATGGTTTTCTCATAATGGAAACATCCCGATCTGTAATAATTGATTGATGTATCCGAATGGAAAATTCAGTACCTTGTTGGGCATGAATGCGGTCCATAATGATTTTACTGACATTCCAAATATCCTTACAGGTCATGTCCTAGAAATGGTCAGATATCTACGAAAAGGTAACCTCAAAATCCATTGAAGACTCCATAAAAGTTATGGATGGGGAGGATTCCTAATCTTAAGTTTGTTAAGATAAGGGGTTCCAACTTATGTGAAAAAGGTTTCAAAAGGATAAGCTTGGGACAAGATTTGACAAGTGTCGATTTGTGGGACATCCTAAAGTATGTTTAGGGTATATGTTCTATAATTCTACTTAGCAAAAGGTGTTTGTTGTAAAACACGCTGCCTTCTAAGATAAAGGTGTTTATCATTAAAGGGGCTAGTGCGAGGATAATAGATCTTGAAGAGTTCAAGAACCACAAAACACTATAAGTCAAATAAGAGGAACATGTAGATAGACCTATTGTACCACAACTGAATTGTAAATTTGGAATAGTACCGAAGATACCTGGGAGGTATGGATTCATCATAGATGATGATGATGAGGTACACATCATAGAAGATGATGATCCAGTTACATACGATGAGGTAAGAGTTCTAGTGTGTACAAAAGGGTCAGTGGGAGCGTCGTGAAATTTCTAGTATTATATGTTGATATACTACGGATGAGGAATTACATACCAATGCTACAATCAGTAAAGATAAAATTGTCTAAACAATCCTCCATGAATGATTTGGGAAGAGTATCATTATTGGGGATGCAAATCTATATAGATAGATTTAAAAGGATGCTCAACTTAACCCAAGGAACGTATATTCATTTGATGCTAAAGTCGTTTAGCATGGCAAACTCCAAGAGATGTCTCATGTATGATGAGTTATGGAGTGTATCTCTTAATAGTCCCCACAGACTCTCGAAAGAGAGAGGTCGCATGAGTGACAATCATGTATGCAATGAAATGTACGAGACCTGATGTTGATCAGTCATATTATGGAGAAGTTCACTATGAGTCAGTGAAAAACATCTTAAAGTGCTTAACCGGCACTAAGGATGTGATCATATTCATGATGATCCAGTTACATACGATGAGGTAAGTGTTGTAGACACTCAGAGAAATGGATTAAAGCAAGTTTCTCAAATATGGAACATTCGTTTTGATGAGGCAATCAAAAGAGTTTGATTTTATCAAAAATAAGAATGAACCTAGTGTGTACAAAAGGGTCAGTGGGAGCATCGTGACATTCCTAGTACTATATGTTGATATACTACAGATAAGGAATGACATACCAATGCTACAATAAGTAAAGATAAAGTTGTCTAAACATTCCTCCATGAATGATTTGGAAGAGTATCTTAATTGGGGATATAAATCTATATAGATAGATTTAAGAGGATGCTCGACTTAACCCAAGGCGACGTGATATTCATTTGATGCTAAAGTCGTTTAGCATGGCAAACTCAAGAGATGTCTCATGTCGATGAGCTATGGAGTGTATCTCTTAATAGTCCCCACAGACTCACGAAAAGAGAGGTCGCATGAGTGACAATCATGTATGCAATGAAATGTACGAGACCGATGTTGATCGGTCATATTATGGAGAAGTTCACTATGAGTCGATGAAAAACATCTTAAAGTGCTTAACCCAAGCACTAAGGATGTGATCATATTCATGGTGGGTCTTAATTAAAACTAGAGGGCTTAACAGACTCAAGTTTTTCGAGGAGACTAAGATGACGAAAAATCCACTTTAAGGTAAAGCGTTATCTTGAATAGTGGTGCGATGAATTGAAAAGGTTCCAAACAAAGAAAGAGTTCTTTGGTTTAGTGATAAAGATAAAGTATATAGCTATAAATGAAGCTGCAAGTTGATTGTTTGGATTAAAAGTTCATGACAGAACTAGGAATAGTTCCTAAGTCTCATCTTGGATCTAAACATGTGTTGTGGCACTTTCATTTGATTATAAGAATCATTGAAAGATGGGAAATCACTATAGAGATGGTGGACTCTCAAGAACAACATTACATATCCATTAACTAAAGCTTATCCAACAATGACGGGATAATCGTCACTTAGAGAAGAAGATTATAAGATACTGATGACGATTGGCTTTAGTGCAAGTGGGAGATTGAAAGTAGTATGCACACAAGCCAATCATGTTTGATGATAAAGCATATACTTTATAACAATCTTATTAATTTATTAATAAAAAGTATTAATTTATTAAAGGCTTTTAATTATCTACATGATGCTATTTTATAATATGTGATAAACCCATAGTTTTAAGCAATGCTTTTAGAATAATGATGATGATCATTCTAATGAGATCTAAATTCTTAGAAAGCTTAAAACTAAAATAGTTCCCAATCGTTGGATTACTAAATTGGGGATTAGTAAATCCGGATAGATTGGTACATATGTTGCTTGCTCATTGGATGAGGATGATTGATCTCATGATCATTTGTGTGGAGACACTAAAGCAAGTATGTAGGTGCTTATTAGAGAATAAGTTCATTTGAACGTTGGCTCGCTAAGGAATACCTAATGGAGTTTTACTTGCTGTCAATAGGAATTCTGTAGTGATAGTAGTCTAAGTGATCCTTGGACTTGAGATCATCATAGTATATTGTGTATGATGAGTTATACTTTGACTTATTCCTTAAGACCCTTAGGGTATATCAAAGGGTATGCTTGGGTATAATAAGTTGTACATGGAGATAATGTATGATCAATAAAGAATCTACCTCTTCTATTAAAAGAAGAGAAATGTCCTATGTGATTCGATAAATGACAACCCAGTAGTCCTTGGCTAAGGCAAAATGAAATTAGAAAGGAGTTTCTAATTTGCATTATTTGGAGTTGTGCATTTAAGAGTCGAAATACATATAATTAAATAAAATAAGACTTGACAGTAATTCCATGTCTTATATTTAATTGGGACATTGTATGGCGGAAGGATTGAATTGTATGATAACTATTTACTCAAAGGTTCTTTAATGATTAATGTTGAAATCTATATTATCTGGAAAGTCGTTGATCGCTAGGGAGGCTTATCCCTATTGTAGACTAAATATTATTTATTTAAATAAATTAATTATTTAATTTATTTATTTAAATAAGATTTTAATTGTTCTAATTGATTTATTCACAACCGGTTTAATATGGAGAACCTAAAGGGTCACACCATAAAAGGAAGAATAATTATTTAAGAAGTTAATGGCATAATAAATAATAATATATTAAGTATATTTAATTTAATGTATGGTGATAGAATAAATTAAATAGCTTAATATTTATTATTTAATATTTTAGAAATATTAAATATAAATTAATAAGAGGAGTCTTATTAATATTATTACAATTATTATTATTTTAATTTCTAAAAGAGTTTAGGAATTAATTTAATATAAGTACTCTCATTTATTCCTAATAGGATTAGGAGAGAAAATTAATTAAAGGAGTTTAATTAATTATCCCTAATAAGATTAGGGAGCCCATTTTAATTAAAAGAGATTAATTAAAAATACCTTATTTTTAAATAAGGTTACCTGATATCAATATAAGAGGAGTCTTATATCAGATATCAAAGATATACGTAATTCCAATAGTTGGGAGAGTACGTTCTTTTTTATAGAGATAGAAAACTAGGGTTTGAGCCAAATACCCATCTTCTTAAATCCTTCTTCTTCCTTGGTGGATCACCTCTAGAGGCCAAACACTTGGGTGGCTAACGTTGATCAAAGGAAGGAACCAAACCCGGTGGATTCAAGTTGAACGCGAAAGGATTTGGAGGTGAACTTGTACCTGAGGAAGCTCGATCTTCAAGGGTATGATTTTATTCCTTATCTTTTCGTTTAATTAATAATTGTGCATAAAGGGTGATCCGGGTTTATGGTTTGTAAAAATTTTAAACTCTGATTTTCCACTTTTCCGTTTATTTTTGCAATTTGATTGCGTTCACAAATATTACAAACCTAACAGTCTAGAAGTTCTGTCAAGGAGAGTTTTGGTCACTTAATTGCACGCCAATGGGGAGAAATCCTTATTGGAAAGCCCCCTCTTTCTTGGGAATGACCTGGTCGATTAATATTATGAATTATAATAATGATGATAAATATTGTTAAAAAATATTGAGGAAATTTATATATATAAGTTGTAATGTGTGTTGTGGGTGGAATATATATATATATATATATATATATATATATATATATTATGTGTGTGTGTGTGTGGAAAATGGTGGAAAAATAGAATTTTGGGGGAAAAGTGGAAATGGTGGGATGAGTATTAGTATTATATATATGGCATGAATTGAAAATGGTGGGGAAATGATGTTGTTGGGTGGTTTATTTTTCAACCAACTTGTGGTTATATGTATATAAATATATATAATGTAACATGTGGGTGGTGGTGGTCCTGGTGGATATTTTGGCTGGTTTTGGAATGATTTTCCAAGCTTGGTCATTATTACAAAACTTCTCAATCATGCATTTTATTGTTAGCTTGTTATTAAGGGAGCTTTTTAATTGGTCAAGGTTTTTTTTTGGCATGTGTTCATTTTTTTCATTGGACAGCTCTTTGAAAAAGATTACTGATGCGTTGGATCAGTGAAGCTGTGACTCTGCAAATTATTTCGTCTGAAAAAAAAATTGTTCACCCGTGATATTTTTCTTAAATAGTATCCTTCCATCCTCCTATAAATAGAAGCTCATTCCTTCATTATTCTTACGAATTCACTGAAACTCTAGAGAGAGAAAATTATAGAGAGAAAGAAGAACGTATTCTGCTACTTCCCCACTTTTATATCCAGTTTCTTTTATGGTAAGGGATATTATTTGTTGTACTCGTAAGGGGTATTCTTTCTTTCTTATTCATGAAGAGAACTTCAGTTATTCCATTATTTATTATTCTATTGGAATAACTCAGTATCATGTGAGATACCCTATACTTGGTGAAATTCTTCCATTATTCCATTCTTTATTATTCTCATTGGAACATCCCGTCTCATGCGTGCTACGCATGACCGGTTCCGCTTTTTATTATTCTATTGGAACATCCTCATGCGTGGTCTCACGCATGACCTAGTTCTATTATTTATTATTCTGTTGGAATATCCCGTTTTTGTGCGTTTACGCATGACACAATTTCGTTATTTATTATTCGCTTGGAATAACTCTGCATGCGGTCTATCGCATGCCTGGTGATTTCTTTTGTTATTCCATTCTTTATTATACTCAGTTGGTTAAAGTTTTGACTTCTATACTCCATGAAATTAGTGGAATATTCTTGATATTTGCGCTTCATCCAATATCTTTTCATGAAAATATTCTTCTGAGCATTCTTGAATTTTACTCCACAAAGACGTATCATGTTGACAATTTGGACGTTATTGGTTCCTGGATAAATTAATTCTTGAACTTGTTTTATTGAATTCTTATATCATTGTCATCATCCTCATGTTTATATTATGTTGAAAGTCATCTCGTGGCCTGTGAAGTATAGATGGACTTGGTATGATTATAACCGTGGATTATTCGGTATAATCATGACCATAATGTTACAAATGATGTGGTAAAAGTCCTCATTGGCTGTGAGTGCATTGATGGACAAATTGTTGGCATGATCATGACCATTGATGAATACACGAATATCCTTGGCCCGTAGTGCATGGATAATTTGTGGTCGTGATACTAATGAATATCCTTGGCCGTAGTGCAGGGATGATGTGGATTATTTTTTAGCTGATTCTCAGCGATAAAAGTAATTGTCAGGAATAAACATGTGAATGATATTCTTATTTAATATACGATTTGATTATAATATATATGAATGAATATGCAAGTATGCTTGCATTAAGAAAAGTTGTAAAGTCCTTGATAGATAATAGAAATATATGTACAAGGACTTAGAATGAATTGATCAAATATGTTAGGTTGATCCTACATAAAGCAAAACAGCTTTGTAAAGTCCTTAAAAAAATGATGTACAAGAACTATAAATATAGAAAGATCAATCTTGTTAGGTTGATCTTATGATGTAATAGATAGGCTAGTCTGATCGTCGAGCACTGCACCAGAAGTTGTAGTCTGCCAGGTGAGTCAAGGTTAACTCGAGAGCTATCGAGGCAGAATAGGAGTATACAAGATAGTAGATCTCGGAGTTCGTAGACTGCCAGGGGAAACGAAGAAGGATCGTAGTGTATCGAGTAGAGTTTCCTCGGGATCGTAGTGTGCTGAGGAAGTCATGTTCAAAATCGTGAGAGACAACCGCCCTGGCCGCCGACCGGTCCATCTCCGCCGGGTTAAGACAGACAGATACGTAGACTACACTCAGAGTCGTAGAGTCTACTGATGCCAAAGCCAAGTCAAGGATCGTAGATCACACTCTAAGTTCGTAGAGTCTACTGATTACATGCAGAGATCGTAGTCAAGCAAGATCAGATGAAGACAACAAGCAAGGCAGAAATCGTAGAGTGTCAAGATCTGATCTCGGGATCGTAGTGTCTGCACCAGCCGAAGTTGAATCGTAGAGTGCAGAACTACGACCTCAACAGAAGTGCTCACAATGCCAAGGACGAATCGTAGAGCATATACGGTTCTCAACAAATGAGCACTCCCAGAATATCCAAAGGAACGAAGCCTCTGGTTAGCACTGCAAAGATGCATTCCATAGTAAGGGAACTAGAGAGCACTCAACGAATGGCATGCAGGCTAACAGAAGATTTCAGCACCAACCCAATCAACATTAAGATTGAGGTGTAAGGCCATTCGTGATGAAGACTTCCACAAGGAGATCCAAAGAAGACTTCAGAAGCTGACTAAAGAAAGTCAGCTTATGCAGTAACTATCAAGTGAACAGAAGACAACGATCTTGGAAGCAACCAAGATCGTAGTGTTTGCCAAACAGAGAAGGAACTGATGGAAGGTGAACCGAGATACTGGTCAGCTTTTGAAGAGCAAGGCTAAAGTGATTAAGTGCAGGGTCATTTCATTGATGATAAGTGAGCGGAAGATCACCAGGAGAAAGCAAGCTGGACGCGCCACAAATCTGAAGTGTCTTGATATTCAGAAGGGGACCAGAGCAAGGAATTAGGCCATCAGTATCTGAGAACAGTTGAAGCAAATAGAAGTATTGAAGCACTGCACAAAACAAGGAAGATGTGTTCTACATTGAAGATCCAATCAAAACTTTTCAAGATCGTAGTGTTCACTCTACCAATCAATGAGCAACACTCAACAAGACACTACGATCAGGTCCTTGAAGACATGCATCGGAATCGTAGAGTCCGAACAACTGAAGATTGAAGCTTTGGAAAAGGTTCAATCTGAAGGGTAATATTTGGACAAGTGCTTATTGAGAGAATCGATGCAAAAGGACAACCTCTGATCTAGAAATCAGAAAGAAGTAATAAAGTCTTTGACCTGCCCAAGACATTAAAGTGATACATCTGACACGGTAGGTGAAACAGTAGACTGCAGCGTCAGAAAAAGTATGACAAGTCGCATCAAGCAGTCTACCTTAAGCAACTCGAGATCTGTGAAGAGATTTGAATAGCCTTCAACGGATACTTTCCAACGGAAGGATTGGGAAGGAGTATAAATAAGGAAGAGCTTCAAAAATCAAAGGTTGCTGGAGTTGCCAAGTTTGGAGAGAAGGTGGACTGATCTAAACCATGTGAAACAGTGAGTCCGAAGGCTCACTCTACGATCCACCAAGAACACTCAGAAGTCAGATAAAAAAAGAAGTAGAAGTGTGAGTTCTACTATGTAGAAGTGAGAGTTCTACTACATGAAGAGTGTTCTGAACTGCCGAGAGAAAGGAGAGCATCATGCCATCTGGATGTCCATCATGGGAAGACTCTAAGTACAATAGAGAAGAGCCTACAGTCATCTTAGCAAGTCCATCATGAGAAGGCATTGAGTAGCAAGAACGGAGATCATAAAAGCCATCTTGGTGTCAAGCATAAGACAACCTCTAAGTACCTAACATAAGTGCTTACAGTCATCTTAGAAGCCTCTGATGTGACAACCATCAAGTACCAAGGAGAATGATCTTCAAGGCAGTTCATCAAGTGGTCATCCGGAGTAGTTGAGCAACCTAAGAAGCTGAGCATCATGCAACACTCAGCTGCACTTCAAGGATGATCAAGCCAAGCTGCTAAGTATAGAAGATGTTCAGAGCATGAAGACATCTTAGCAGCTCAGCACCGACTCCAACAACAACAAATAAACAACTCAACAAAGCCAGGGCCTGAGGGGTCCTTGTACGAAGGGACTAAACAAAGCAGGGCCAGAAGGGTCCTTGTCCGGAGGGACTAAACGAAGTTCCAAGCCTGCTGGGCTTGAAGAGTTCCTAGGGAAATAGAGGAGTCCCAAGCATGCTGGCCTTGAAGAGTTCTCAGTGAACTGAAGTTTCAAGGCTGTTGGCTTTGAAGGAATCTTAGTGATTCGTAGTCTTGCCCTTCCTGGTGGAAATCCTCGCTAGTTGAAAGCAAAAAGAGTGGATTAGAGCTTGAGTCTCCTGAACCACTTAAAACCCTCAGGTCTTTTTACATTATGTCATTTATATTATGTACTATAAATCGCTATAATCAAGTATGTATGTTTTAACTGCTTATAACTAAACTTACTCTATGAACAATGTATGTATGATTATGGATATATCAATGAAGGGGATCTTTTACTTATTCCGCTGTGCTTGAAAAGATTCTTATGTTTGTCATATGTTAATTATGAACAAAATAATTTAAACCAGAAAAGTATTTGAAATAAAAAGGATCTATTCAATCCGCCTTCTAGATTTATTGTGCCCTCTGGGAACTAACAATTGGTATCCAAGCAGGTTCTCATGCTATATTCAAAAGCTAATCACTTTGAGTCTGATCCCAGGCACTAACATTGTTCTAAACTTAGTTTAGTAGTAAGTAACTTGTTATATGCAGATGAGCTCACTTGTTGGAAATATTGTGTATATGTTAAATGTGTATATACACCGAAGTCGCCAGATTGGTCCATGGTCTCTATTGATACATCAACAAGACCAATCCTAGCCTCTTCAATAATCTTGTAGTCCTAAGACCGAGAGAGAGAACACTCAAGAGACGCGTCAATGACAAAGAGTCAAGCACCCTCCAAATCCCGAAAGATGAAGAAGCCATACATGCTAAGAAATGATTATCTAGAGAAGAAAGAAGATCTTCTCAAACTTATGTCCAGCCAACCAACAAATTGGGTGCAAACTCACACTAAAGGATGTCAAAGATCTTAATGTCAAATTCTCTTGGCCTATATCTTCAATACCACTCTTGATTGATTAAAGGTCAAAAGAGCAATAAGTCATCAGGAGCAAAAAGTAAAACCCATGCTCATCAATACCTAAACTCAAAGATATCCATGATAAATGATCGCTTAGTAATGGCGACAAAGAAAAGGTACGGTTCCTCACTATTATAAATGCATAAGTCATAATTGCATCTCCTTGTGAACTATAACAGGATTCTGTCAAGAAGTCATAATCTACCTAAAAAGGTGAAGAGAGAAAGTAACCTGAGGATGGAAACTCAAATAAATATAAACTTTCTCTCCATCCAAGTTTTAGGTTGAAGATGACATCTTGAAGGAAATCTGAAATAGGTCATAAGAACATCACAGAGTATGATCAGTTCTACAAAAGGAAGTAATCGTTGCTGGTGGGTTAGTATGTATGTACAAACCTATGTTCTAAGTGTTTGACAACTCACAGAGTATGATCAGTTCTACAAAAGGATCTGGCTGATCTATAGAAACTGATCACTTCCATGGATCAACTAGATACTCATAAATTGTAGAGTTGATTCCTACTCTGAACACTTAAACACTGTGAACAGAATCCAGTAAATGATGAAACCATCATAGATAAAGAGTGTGTTATTAGATGCCAAATCCCACACACACTCACCATCATGCATCTCAAATTGTATTATCATAAGATAGTTGCATGCATGAATATGTATGTTGGTGATAAATATGATGATTATCCAAATAAGAGGAACAGGGGTTTAGAAAACTAACCTAGTAGGACCCATTTGACTATGGGTACCAAAAATAGAAACATATTTAAACCTGCAGGTACTTGGTCAGTCTGACCACACTAAGGAATGTTGAAGCAGAAGACTTCATTCAATAAGACTCAACCAGTAGAAGGCTAAGGACTATTCAGAAATGAGTCTGATAAAGTTCCTATATGTCCAAGCCTGTCCTTGAAGACCCTCTGAGCTAACCGGAATGGAGCTCACATGGCTACAAATCTGTATATGGGAGCATGCCATGCAACAGAAGATAAAGAGGATTCTATATGCTCATATCAAGAAAGGCATGTTTTATGAAAAGGATCCTCAAGGGAAGCTCACAACAGAAGATCATTGAGCTTAAGACAAAAGGAGTTCATTAAGAAGCAGAACTTCTCAATCTCAGGACTTTCAAAGGAGACTACATTCGTAGTGCTGTCAAAAGATCGTAGAGTGATTAATCCTAAAAATACTCATCTCGACGATACAAGGAAAAACTAAGCGATGATGATGATTCCAGTCAGAAGGAGACATGCTGGGCAGCCTTCAAATGAACATGAAGGAGAAGGAATCACATATATCTGAGAAGACAACATCAAAAATGGGGGAGCAGTGATCTGTTAAGGAATAACAGCACTAATAAACCTTGAAGAGATGTACCGGCTACAGAGTCCTATAACTTTGTGGCTGATGAACCAAATGAAGATCCATAGTCAGTAGGAACGTCTCAAAACGTACTACTAATAACCCTTCAGCCATCCAATCCATAATCGTGAAGTGCCTATGATCAATCATATGATCGTAGCGTAAGAGCAGGAGGACACCACGATTTCAGCAATGCAGATATCTAGAACTGGTAGAAGACCTCCCCACCAGAAAAGGTCTAATGAGATGTTATTGCAAATCATTGCCATAACACTTCATCTGGAAAGCGCCTCAGGGACAAACCTGACCCTTAGCTCACTCTAAGAGGTTGGCCCTTCCTGAGCTACCTTATCCTAGAAGGAATGCTTGATCTAGTTCATCTCAAAAGAACCAAGTCAGTCAACGATCGTAGAGTTGAGTTTGAAGAGGACTAAATGATCGTAGTGCAACCTCAGCGATCGTAGAAGACAACTCAACGATCGTAGTCCTACCAAAGGGTACACCAGTTCACAAGGAACCAAAAGAATGAGACATCTGCTAAGCCATTCAAGTTGAGGAGATAAGTTCGAATACATCAGTGATTGAGCTATGCTGCATCGAAATAAGGAGGAAAGACAAAGCCATCCACTGCAGCATCTCTCAGAAATTGATCGTTGAGTCAACAAAGGAAATCGTAGAGTCTATAGTTGCCTCATCATGCTACTCTACGAATCAAAAGGTCAACGGTCAAAGCCACGTCAATTAAACATCCACTCTTCTGATAACTAAAAAGTTATGGGGAGTTACAGCTCATTACTGGGCAACGTGCAACCAATGGACAGTTGACACATCACTCAGTGTGCAGAGTTAGAAGGAACTCCCATAAAGACAATTTAAAATCTGCAGATAGTTACCAAAAGATATCGAACCTTTCTCCCTCCCATTTTCAAAACCCTAGAAAGCTTTTCAAGAGAAAAATCAGTTAACCCTCCAGAGCCTTACTAAATTACACTCAGCCATCTCTTATAAACACATCTAAATCAGATACCCACATTCTTTGAACTATTCAAATGGAGAACTGGCAAGTTATCACCAACATTCAGCTCGGAACCAAATCATTTGAGAAATCTGAGAAGAAGTTCAAGGACATACTTGAACTTATGAAGAAAGCTGGGTTTTCAGAATGCCTTGAGGAAAGTACTCGTGTGTACATTGACCTAGTTAAAGAGTTCTACTCAAACGTCTCCATAAACTCGAACTCATCTACTTAAAGGTTAAAGGTCGACTCAAAGCCTAAAATCTTCCGACCTAAATCAATGTCTAGGTTTTCCTAACCAAGGGCTGAAGAACCTTGAAGATGTCAACACTGAACAAGCAAAGGAGTTGATGGGGTACCAAAGGAACCCTAGTTTCAAAGACACAAAGAAGGAGTTTCCTGAAGAATATGAGTTCCTAGCTGAAATTGTTGGAAAGTGCATACTGTGCAAAAACACTACACATGATACAGTGATTGACCAACAATTGAAGATAATGTCAGCTATAGTTTTGAAGAAACAAATTGACTTTGGAGCTATCTTGTTCGATCAAATCTCCAAATGGGTAGAGAAGGCTGAGAAAAAGAAGACCACTGAAAAACCCCTAACCAAGGTGTTTCATAGAAGGATGCTGAGTATTATACTGAAGAAGAAACTAGGAGGGAAAATCAAGGATGATGAAGGAAAAATATTGAATGTGCACAAAGTGACGTCTCCATAATTATTTGAGAACTGGAAGAAAAACCCTAAGGAGAACAAAAGGCTGACATCTGGGAGCAGCAGTAAAGCCTCTGCAAAGAAGAGAAAGATAGTTGAGGAAGAGAGCTCAGAGTCTGATGACTCTGTAGAAGCAAAAATCACACCAGTCGGAAAGAAATCAAAAGTCGTGAAGAAAGCTGGTGATGAGAAGAAAGCCCAGGCCCCACTCAAGGAGAGTCTCCTCCTCCAAGGAGAAGAAAAAAGTCCTAATCACTTTGAAACAACAAAAAGAAGAAGCAGCAGGTTGCTTCAAGGGCCAGTTAGTAAGAAAGCTAAGGTGGAAGACACACCAACCTTAGCTTCCCAAATTAGTACATCAGACGAAGAAAGGGACGTAGAGTCAGCAGAAGAAAAAGAAACAGATGTCAAGGTCCAGTCCCCACAGTCAGCATCCAGAAATGAAAATGAAGCTGATGGGATGAAAGAATGTGCAAGCCCAGTGGCTAATTCTCAAAGTAGTCACTCTGATGATAAAGAAGAAATTCAAGATGACCAGATTGCATCCCCAAATGCAACTGCCCCAATGACCCAAGATGATAG
This sequence comes from Panax quinquefolius, assembly GCA_020205615.1. Lineage (NCBI taxonomy): Eukaryota > Viridiplantae > Streptophyta > Magnoliopsida > Apiales > Araliaceae > Panax > Panax quinquefolius. Next base: position 599,245 of record JAINUW010000724.1, on the reverse strand, counting down.
GTCAAGTAATGTCGTGTTCGAAGAAAAGAACTTGCCCCACCAATCCAGATAGCCACCTTGCTGAATCAAGAGTTGATGAGATGACAGAAGAAGAGACTGTTCATGCCAGTGCTGAACCTCAAAGAAGTATGTCTGCTGAATCAGAGAAGTCAGAGTCTAAAGAAGAAGAAGAGTCTGACTCTCCCATACCTGAACCTCCAAGAAGAAGGAAAAGCTACAGACTGCAAGCCAAGTTTGCCTTCAAAAGAAGCGGTGGTAAATCAAATGCCATCATTGAATTGAGTGATGATGAGTCTGTATCCCAGGGAGAAAATGCTGAAGAAGAAACCAAACGAACGAAGAAGATGAATCAAGAAGATCTCGGTCAAGAAGGTTACGAGAATGAAATGCAAGAAGAGGAATTCCTCAACAAAATGATCAAGAAAGTTCAGTTCAGAGAGAAAGAGATTGAAAAGATTCTGGTTCTGCACCTCGTGAAGCGCATTTAACAAGAAGATTATCCAGTTCCCTCTCCTACAAGATTTAGCAGAAGTATCGTAGAGGAAGTGTCAAATGATCTAACAGATGCTTCACCAGAGAGATGGTTCTTCCAGTGGATGCCATGGCTAAAGGCCTTTACTGAAGGAGATGAAAGCTACCTCAGCTGGTGTTACAAGACATTTCCAAGCATGGAACTGGTAGCCCAAAACTTCCCAAGGGTGAAAAGTTATGCCACAAAGATGATAACAAACCAGCCTCACTTCAAGGTCTATCGACAAGCTGGAAATCTCTATATCCCCTACGATCGTAGAGTGGATTCTGAAGGAAGAAGAGTCATGACCAAGGAGCTGATCGTAGAGTCTTTTCACTCTACTGCTGATGATGTTCAAGCTCAAAACTAGAAGCCTCATTATGCCCAAGCACTTCTATCAGATATTCCCTCATCCTCAACCTCCACAAGAAATTGGTACTCCACGATTGTTCAGATTATCCAAACCATTGAAAATCTATCCAAAGATGACGATCGTAGAGTCCAATCCATTGCTCAACTTGAAGCTGCCAACCAAAAGAATCAAACTACTTTGGAGCAGGAACTACTGAAGAGTTCTGATGATCTAAGCAAGAAGATATCTATGCTCACTGAAGAATCACAGAAGCAGACAGCAACAGGAGATGATTCCTTCCAGCACAAGATTCAAGCTATCTTAACTGATGTATCTCTCAAACTCCAAGAAAGAGATAACATCTATCATAAGGCCATCTAAGATCAAAAGGCTGAAGTCCTACAAATTCAAAAGGCAAATGCAAAGCAGATCGAAGCCCTCTCTAACAAGATTGACGACTTAAAGCAGTCCTTCTCTATGCAACTTGAGCTAGGCCAGCAGGAACTCAAGTTTGAAGTTGCCAACACCTCCTACCTGATGGAGCAGCTTAATTCCAACATGGAGCAACTCTCTTAAATGATTGATGACAAAAAGGGGGAGAAAAAGAGGCATAGAAAGAAGAGGAGCAAGAGGCACTCGAAGAAGAGCAGAGGGACAAGAGAGAAGAAGTCAAAGAAGAAGACAGTAGCTGCTGAAAGAGTATCCTCATCTGAGGGGGAGCCAGAAGATGATGATAACAAGATCGTAGAGTTTGAGGGGGAGCGTGATCAGAAAGATGATGAAGGGGAGCCAAACAAAGCTAGAAGGTCATCATCCTAGGGGGAGCAAGAGCAAAAAGAAGAAACAGATGAGTAGTTGATAAACAAGCATCCTGGAAACATACATGAAACCAAGGAGGTACATCTCTAAACTGTTAGGTATGTTCTGGATCCAGGATGTAGAATGTCTTAATATATAAATTGCTATATCAATATAAATGACATTCATAATTATCTGTTTAGAAATACAGCTGCTCACTGTATATAAGATTCATTCATAACATGCATATGCACTTAGTGTTTTTGTCATAATCAAATAGGGGGAGATTGTCAGGAATAAACATGTGAATGATATTTCTATTTAATATGATTTGATTTGATTATATATATATATGAATGAATATGCAAGTATGCTTGCATTAAAAAAAAAAGTCATAAAGTCCTTGATAGATAATAGAAATATATGTACAAGGACTTAGAATGAATTGATCAAATATGTTAGGTTGATCCTACATAAGCAAAACAGCTTTGTAAAGTCCTTAAAAAGAAATGATGTACAAGGACTATAAATATAGAAAGATCAAGCTTGTTAGGTTGATCTTATGATGTAATAGATAGGCTAATCTGATCGTTGAGCACTACACCAAAAGTCGTAGTTTGCTAGGTGAGTCAAGGTTAACTCGAGAGCTATCGAGGCAGAATAGGAGTATGCAAGATAGTAGATCTCGGATTTCGTAGACTGCCAGGGGAAACGAAGAAGGATCGTAGTGTATCGAGTAGAGTTTCCTCGGGATCGTAGTGTGCTGAGGAACTCATGTTCAGAATCGTAGAGACAGCCTGCCTACGAGCCGATCGGTCATCTGCCGAAGCCAAGACAGATACGTAGACTACACTCAGAGTCGTAGAGTCTACTGATGCCAAAGCCAAGTCAAGGATCATAGATCACATTCTGAGTTCGTAGAGTCTACTGATTACATGCAGAGATCGTAGTCAAGCAAGATCAGATGAAGACAACAAGCAAAGCAGAAATCGTAGAGTGTCAAGATCTGATCTCGGGATCGTAGTGTCTGCACCAGCCAAAGTTGAATCGTAGAGTGCAGAACTACGACCTCAACAGAAGTGCTCATAACGCCAAGGATGAATTGTAGAGCATATACGGTTCTCAATAAATGAGCACTCCCAGAATATCCAAAGGAACGAAGCCTCTGGTTGGCACTGCAAAGATGCATTCCATAGTAAGGGAACCAGAGATCACTCAATGAATGGCATGCAGACTAACAGAAGATCTCAGCACCAACCCAATCAGCATTAAGATTGAGGTGTAAGGCCATTCATGATGAAGTCTTCCACAAGGAGATCCAAAGAAGACTTCAGAAGTTGACTAAGGAAAGTCAGCTTATGCAGTAGCTATCAAGTGAACAGAAGACAACGATCTTGGAAGCAACCAAGATCGTAGTGTTTGCCAAACAGAGAAGAAACTGATGGAAGGTGAACCGAGATACTGGTCAACTTCTGAAGAGCAAGGCTAAAGTGATTAAGTGCAGGGTTAGTTCATTGATGATAAATGAGCGGAAGATCACCAGGAGAAAACAAGCTGGACGCGCCATAAATCTGAAGTGTCTTGATATTCAGAAGGGGACCAGAGCAAGGAATTAGGCCATCAGTATCTGAGAACAGTCAAAGCAAACAGAAGTATTGAAGCACTACACAAAACAAGGAAGAGGTGTTCTACATTAAAGATCCAATCAACACTCTTCAAGATCGCAGTGTTAACTCTACCAATCAATGAGCAACACTCAACAAGACACTACGATCAGGTCCTTGGAGACATGCATCAGAATCGTAGAGTCCGAACAACTGAAGATTGAAGCTTTGGAAAAGGTTTAATCTGAAGGGTAATATTTGGACAAGTGCTTATTGACAGCATCGATGCAAAAGGACAACCTTTGATCTAGAAATCAGAAAGAGGTAATAAAGTCTTCGACCTACCCAAGACATTAAAGTGATACATCTGACAGGGTAGGAGAAACAGTAGACTGCAGCATCAGAAAAAGTATGATAAGTCACATCAAGCAGTCTACCTCAAGCAACTCGAGATCTGTGAAGAGATTTGAATAGCCTTCAACGGCTACTTTCCAACGGAAGGATTGGGAAGGAGTATAAATAAGGAAGAGCTTCAAAGATCAAAGGTTGCTGGAGTTGCCAAGTTTGGAGAGAAGGTGGACTGATCTAAACCATATGAAACAGTGTGTCCGAAGGCTCACTCTACGATCCACCAAGAACACTCAGAAGTCAGATAAAGAAAGAAGTAGAAGTGTGAGTTATAATATGTAGAAGTGAGAGTTCTACTACATGATGAGTGTTCAGAACTACCGAGAGAAAGGAGAGCATCATGCCATCTGGATGTCCATAATGGGAAGACTCTAACTACAATAGAGAAGAGCCTACGGTCATCTTAGCAAGTCCATCATGAGAAGGCATCGAATAGCAAGAAGGGAGATCACAAAAGCCATCTTGGTGTCAAGCATGAGACAACCTCTAAGTACCTAACAGAAGTGCTTACAGTCATCTTAGAAGCCTCTCATGTGTAGCCATCAAGTACCAAGGAGAATGATCTTCAAGGCAGTTCATCAAGGGGTCATCCGGAGTAGTTGAGCAACCTAAGAAGCTGAGCATCATGCAACACTCAGTTGCACTTCAAGGATGATCAAGCCAAGCTACTAAGTATAGAATATGTTCAGAGCATGAAGACATCTTAAGCGACTCAAAGACCGACTCCAACAACAACAAACAAATAACTCAACAAAGCCAGGGCCTGAGGGGTCCTTGTCCGAAGGGACTAAACAAAGCAGGGCCAGAAGGGTCCTTGTCCGGAGGGACTAAATGAAGTTCTAAGCTCATTTGGGCAAGAGTTCCTAGGGAACTAGAGGAGTCCCAAGGTGATGGCCTTGAAGAGTTCTTAGTGAATCAAGTTCCAAGGTCACGGCCTTGAAGGAATCTTAGTGATGATCCAGTCTTTGCCCTTCCTTAGTGGAAATCCTCTTTAGTTGAAAGAAGAAGAAGTGGATTAGAGCTTGAGTCTCCGAACCACTTAAAACCCTTGTGTCTTTTACATTATGTCATTTACATTATGTCTTAATCGCTATAATCGCTATGTATGTTTTAACTGCTTACAACTAAACTTACTCTACGAACAATGTATGTATGATTATGGATATATCAATGAAGGGGGTCTTTTACTTATTCCGCTATGCTTGAAAAGATTCTTATGTTTGTCATATGTTAATTATGAACAAAATAATATAAACCAGAAAAGTATTTGAAATAAAATGGATCTATTCAACCCCCTCCCCTTCTAGATCTATTGTGCCCTCTGGGAACTAACAATAATGAAAAACCTTTTAAATCATAGAAGATAGTAGATTTTATTCTTTACTTAACTCTTCTAATGGATTGCTGGTTCCGCTACAGTTAAACTTGATGTTTGTTATATTTTATCAGTTTAACATTGTTGAAGGCTAATGATAATTTATTCTGCATTATCTTAGTCATAATATTTCTTACTGGGCTAGTTGAGCTCACCCTTTTTACTTTCATTATTCTCTTCAGGGAATGAGAACGTAGCAGAGACTAGTTGGGGAACAGAGTGATGGTCCTAGATGGTGCATTAGTAGTCCTCACTATTCTATGAAATAATGTGATAATAAATGTAATGAGGACCCCATTGAGTTTGTATATTGTCTAGATGACAATATTTGTATTAAAACTCATAGCATATGTTTAGTCATATTTTACACGACTGTTATATAATTAAGTTTGTATTTGAATTCTGTACCATGTATTTGGCGACTCAAGATGGGTGATGTATACCTATTTTGGGGCGTCCCACATAATACACTTACACTTATATATATATATATATATATATATATATTTAATATCATGCATGGATTCTAAATTTATGGCTTTTTATCGCTTTAATATATATATATATATACATTGCTTAATCGTGATTAAATATTTATTTTAACTGTTTACTCAATGTAAATTCATAATATTAATGTTTATGGATTAGATTTATCTAAATCTAGCCATGTCTAACTTTTAACAGGTTCAAAAGTTGTAAAACTGGAACCATTGAGCTAGAATGACTAAGATTTATTTAAAACTAGTTTTTTTCTATTTTTTATAAATATTAAGCAACCACGTGACTTGAGGTCTATATCTAAAGGGAACGAGAAGCTTGGCTACGCATAGGCATGAATTTAACTGATGAATCGTTTGTTTTGTGTCGTTTAGATTAAATGTCTGTTTTATTTCATTATCCTCGTTATGCAAGTTATTCATATGATATTATGTGAGCCTAGGAGCCACGAGATCTAAGATCCAGCTGACGGATCTAGATCTTGTTCTCATGATGGACTCTTTTCATCTGTACAGTTAGCTTATAAATCATATATGTGGTGTTTGGACATCCTTCGATGACTTTCATGCCCAAAAGGAGCCCGACACTTTTATGTATATTATTTTGTCAAAGATACTTTGCCTCTCAAGAATAAAATCAAAATAAGCCGAATACGAAATAGAATGAAAGTATCAAATGCCTCAATTACTATGTAGGATAGTGGTGCAACAGTGCCTACTGACCTGGTCCCACTATTACCGCCAGCCTTAGCCATCGACCAGGCCAGTCGCCTCGACTTTTTGCTCGCAGTAGGGCCAAAGCCGTGTTTAGAACAAAGAAGTGCGGCCTGTTGAGGCCTACAGGCTGGGCCGAGCCAGGCTTTATTAGGCTCAACTGTTTTTTACATAAAATTTTTTATCTCACTACTCCTCTGTTTATTAAAGAAAGGCGGGACAAAATTTTTTTACTAGACTATGTGGGACTTATGCATTGCTTAGCCAAACCCAACACAAGCTTAAGTGTATTGCACTTTAAAATTTTGGACTTGACCTCTCCTCTATTTATAGAAGAAAAGTAGGGACAAGAGATGTTAAACTAGACTATGTGAGACTTTAAAACAAAAATGCAATTGAACTAAACTATGTGGGACAAGGGATGGATTACGTTACCAAGCGCCTGAATGGGACTCTGTACTCTGCATTTACAATGACTATAATATGGTGGGATGGAAGTGCTTTGGTAGAGATTTGATATAAAAAAATGTGCTTAACCCAAACTTTTTTTTTTCTTCCAAACAATGTGGTGTTTCATGTTTGTAATGTGTGGTCCTCGATCCTCCTATAGGCTCGTGATGAAAATTGGTTGTTGGATAGGCAAATAATGGTTCCAACTTAGTGGTAGTGGATAATAATATTCCCATTATTTCTTTTTCTAAACCACTCCTCAATTTCAATTGATGGGGGTCAAAACAATCAGCTTTCCAATTGAATTTTTTTTTAAGTCTAAAGTTGGTACACCTCACAACAAGAAGCCGAGTATTATTTACATCAGCATGTTAGCAATGTTTGAAATTTATTTGAATTTGGAAAAGTATGACATGTGTTATTTATTTTTTTTTCAATTGGTTTTCAAGTCAAAATCGCATCATTTAAAACTACACAACATTCTTAATTAGAAATCGCAGCTCATTAATTCAAGCGGTTTCATGTCGTGATTTTTAATTTAAGAAATCACATTAAACTGATTTTATATGCGATTTTTGTTCAGAATCGCACCAAACTGCATCATGCTCACCTTAGATTAATTACTTAATTTGTAATCATTTGTAACTTCATTTTCTTAAATATTGGGTTTATATATTTCAAAAACAAGAAATAACTAACTTCAAACTTGACTAATACATACTCTATAACCGTCTAACGCTTTCAACATATAAGAGCAATTTACAAAAATATAATTAATGGGATTGCTTATATTTTAAATAAATGAGAGACACTCACTTATATACCTAGAAAAGTTATTTTGTTCATATATATGTAGGGTAACAAAATTAAAATTATTTTACTCTTATAATTAATTTAAATTATTGGAGCTAGGGAGTATTATTTACACTCAACCAATAAAGGAGAAAAGCATGAACTAAACAAATCAATAGTATAACAATTAGGATACGTAACAATAAAATTACATTGATGCAGTGAATGAATGTATTTTATAACCAACTAATTCATGCCATTATTATTGAACCTGTATTATGTGTGGATTAATTAATGGTTGTTTTGAGATTTTATCAATTTATAAATTAAAATTATGTGGTATTAAGTGCAGAACACACAAATTTGTGTTTAAGAAACATACTTTTTTTTTTTCTCTCTCTCTCTCTATATATATATATATATATATATATATATATATATATATATATATATACAGTGTTTCCTATGCGGGTGGTCCGTCCGCATGCGGACCACCTTTAGCGAAGGATAAAACCGTTACTAAAACTGTGGTCATAGGGTCTGAACCGTCGCCATAGTCCAGAACCGTCGCTTGCCCGGTTTCAGACTCGATGATGACGGTTTTAGCAATGGTTTTATCTATCACTAAAGATGGTCTGCATGCGGACCACCCACATAAAAAACAGACTATATATATATGAGCTTAAGAAACGAGTTTGCGTGTTTAACAGTATTACTTGTTATTACAAACAACTAGCGTAAGGACTGTTTATATGTTACATGTTTATCCAATTTTTTGTTATCCTGTTAAATGAGTTTTTAGTTCAAAGCAATTGAATAATTTTCGTTTAATATTGTAATTAACCATATTTTATGTATGAAAGCATATTAGATATTTTGGAGCATATGTTCACAAAATCCACATAAAGAGATCAATCATTAATGAGACTTGGATGTAAATAATCATAAACACAATTAAGTTGATTACAAACGTACAGATCATGAATAAATGTGATTATGATTAAATGCAGTACTCTTGAAACTTGAAAAACGAACAGACATGGATGTCTTACCAATATAAAATTTTTGCACCCATCATTAGTAATTTCAAATTTAAATAATTAATCCACAAAATAATTAAATATTATATTAATTACTATTCCCTCTGTTCCTAAAAGATTGTCGTTTAAGGTTTTGGCACATGAATTAAGGAAGTGTCATTTACCAAGTAAATTTTGTTTGAAATTCCATCACTACCCCTTTATGGGAAATTGAAAACTATTAATACAAAGAAAAGAATTTATTGGGACAATGAGAGAAGGTAGGGGTAATATAGAAAGTAAATAATTTATTCTCCTCTATTCAGGAGTGTTTTACCGACCATCATGTTAGCTGAAGGCCTGGGCTGGAGCTGATGAAAGTGGGCCCATGTGGCCGAAGGCATACAGGATGTCGAGGGTGTTCGGGTTCGAATATTCGAGCCCATTAGGCTGGAATCCGGTTGTGACCAGGGAGGTCGGTTGGGCCGAAGCCCATATCGATGTTTAAGAAGTCGGTTGGTTTGGGCCTGTGCAGTTGGGCAACCCATGCGCAGAGTTGGGAGCGATAAGGGGTTTACGTGGTTAAGGGTTCTAACCCTAGCCATATGTGAATAAGGTAACTCCAAAGGTAGTATTAGAATGAGATTCTACTTACACCTTTTAAGGAGATTGTGTTGGACCCAAATATAGGTAACTACCATATTTAGGAGTCTTATTCCGACTCGGAGAGGGACTCTTGGGAAGTGAGAAGGGCTATAAATACAAGGGTTAACTACAATTAACAGGTAATACATCTTTGAGCACTAAACACTTAAGCCTCCATTGTTAAACCTTATGAACTACCAGCACTTATTCTCACATCTGAGCTATCCCCGCCAAGCAAGCCAAGAGCTTCAGGATCTCTGTTATCTTGCGTGTTTCAAAGACGTGAATTTTGTGATTGGACGCGCAGACGAAACTTGGCGTTAACATTGGCGCTAGAAGGAGGGGTTAGTGCTTTTTGCAATCACATACTCCTTTTCGGTAGGAGGCTATGGCGAGTCAGGAGAATGGTGCCTCCGTCCAGGAAAAGGCAAAAACTCACCAGTCACACCAGACCACCCAGGTGAGGGGGTCGGTGAAGGACCGTTTGGGGTCCAAAATTCCGGAGGTTCAGGAGGTGCCGGCCCCTTCCCTTCGGCGTAAACTCTTCCACGATAGTCAACGCACGCCTAATCATGCGAGTCAGGCCAATGAAAACCATTCTCGAGCCCTCGTGAGGCAAGAAGGAGGAGAAGGCAGCCGTGACTAACGAGAGTTCATCCTGAAAAGAAAGATGGAGCAGAACAAAGATGCCATGTTGGCACTACGGCTACAACAGGAGGAACTCGAAGCACAGATGGCTAAAATGGCCGGAGAACAAGAAGCCTCCTCGAAGAGGCGTAGACATCATAACCGATCCCGATCACCCCGACAGTATATGGCTAGAAAGGAAAGGAGCCGACCCCGAAGTCGCTCCCGAGAGGGCAGAAGTCGCAGGAGGAGTTGGTCAGCTGATAGAAGATCTGGGCATCCAGGAAGGTCGGAGCAAAAGAGGAGGATCGCGTCACCTGAATACGAGCAGGACAGACATCACTTGTCCCCCCGTAAGGAGGAGGCCGATTCCCTCGCGAGAAGGGTTGTGGAATTAGAGAAGTTGTTGGCGGCCAAGAGTCCGAAGGGGACCTCTTCGAGCTATCCAGGGTCGCCATTCTCATCGGAAATCAATCAAGTCACGGCCGACCCGAAGAAAAAGATGACCCCTATAGATACGTATGATGGGTTAGGGGATCATTACGATCATTCGAATGGATATGATCGTCTGATGTCTTATTATGGACACTCGGACGCTGCCAAATGTCATATGTTTGCCACGACATTGAAAAAGAGTGCCCGGGAGTGGATGGGGACTTTGGCAGCCGAATCGATCGGTTCGTGGAACGACCTTCGGGAAAAGTTCCATGCTCGATTTGGAAGCAACATGAGACGAGGAAAGATCACGGCTTCCCTCATGTAGGTTAGACAGAAGTCGGATGAAACCATAGGTCAGTATGTAAAAAGATTTCAGGAGGTTGTGGGATCGGTAGCAGAGTTGAACTCCCCACAAGCCCTGGGATTCTTCACAATGGGTCTGGATATCGGGAGGTCGAAGAAGCTAATGAAAGATTTGGTGATCAAACCTTCGGCAGATCTGACCAAAGCCTTCCATCGGGCCGAAGGGTTTATCGCGATAGAGGAAGCCATGGGTAATTTTAAACCTCACACTCAATCTTACGAGAAATCTAAGGATCGGGACAAACAGAGTTATCAGCGCTCAGATAATAACCAGTGGAGGTCGGATAACCCTGGAAAGAAAAATTATAACGGTGGCAGATCGGGAAGTAACTGTAGCGCCCCCAAATCCGGGTATCTTCTAACTCGACAGATGGTGCTATATTGTACAACATTCATACATTCATTCAATTGAAAAGTCTCAAAGAACGAATATAACCTCTACATATTTAAAGTAATATTTACATTTCCCAAGTTCTAAACCCATTACAAAGGTTCTTTGTCATAATATTAGTTACATTACAACAATAGACCTATACTATTACAAGACAGCTTAAAAATCTGCCTTAGTTTTTCCTTTATCTTTTCCTGATCCTTCGGGACGTTCAGTCTTAGCTGCATTCATATAGTTCAAGCAAGAGTGAGCATAACTAGCTCAGCAAGTATAACAATTTAATAACAACATGCTTGACACATACAAATCGTATATCTTCGATAACTGAATAATAGTTATGAAGTACTATTGATAATTCAAAATAGCACTTCATCTTTTCTTTTAAAATGTTTTATAATAACAACAGTATTAGTAAAACATTCACTCTGGTCAGAGACCTCGAGTATTCAATCTTTATTGGAAAAGGACAACCCGGAAGCAAATCTGTAAGCCCGATATTACTTACGATCACTTCTAGGTGATCAGCTTATTGTACTCTATGTTGATCAACACTACATCCGTTAAACGTATGTACGTTTAAGCATTTGGCAACCTCACGTGCCTGTCGTTTTACCGACAAAACATTTGTTTAACATTTCAATCTTCTTTTGAAAACCATATCAAGTAGTTGACAAAAGATAGCAACATTTGATAATACATGAATAGATTATCAATACATCAAGTCTAGCCAAAAGAATTGGCTTCAACTTCAACATACATCAATTCATGCGAAAGAATACATGAATCTCAAAAACTTGTTCAGATTGAACTGAGACAAGAGTTAGAATACTTGCCTTTAGCATCTGCTACGGTATTTTAACTTTATATTCAAGTCGTTCAAGTCATTCAAGTCTCTACAATACATGATCACATAATGCCTTACATTAGGTCACATATAATCAAGTATATATATGACTATATCATACCCTTCATTTCCAATCTAATTGTATATTAGATTCAATTAATATTCATTCTGGTTTGTCATTATATTTGACTAGGTTTTCTCAACCTTTATACATTATCCTTAAGGTTTAACAAAGTTTTATCAATGTTACATTACCTCCCTTAAGTTATGTTTACTTTCATTTCTTTTCTTTGTACTTAGAAAATTTCCTTACTATCTTTGTTTTGAGACCTGCGTAAGCTTACCAACTTTATATTTACATCTCGGCTACTGGCCAACTCCTTATCAAGATCTCCGACCTTGGACTTGGCGCTGCGACGCCACTTATTGAACTAAGGTTCGCGCTGCGGCGAACTCTTGCAGTATGCTCGGTTACTATTCCGCGTTGTGGCGCGGGTCTTTTGCCTAGGGTTGGCGCCGCGGTGCCAACTCTGTGCACCAGATAATAATTTCAGTTTTGAAATTTTGTGAACTTCCCGGACGTATAACTTCTTCGTTATAAGTCCGAATTGGCTCGTTCAAAAGCCTACGGTTCACAAATTACGTACTCTACATGACCATTCAAGAATTTTATCTATTTGACTTCGTTTGCTAAAAATTCACCTATTGGTTCATTTTTAACGTAAACGATAAACGTTCGTGAACGTTCAACGCTCATTTCTTCGTTCTAAGTCGGAATCCGGTCATTTTTGAGTCCGCAACTCTTAAATGCCAAATATGACTTGTCTCCATGGGAAAACAAAGGTTTCGTGATCAAACACAAAATTTGACTTCCATTCCGAAAATTTTACACATTCGACGATTATCGTCTAATCGTACAAATTCTGGCAATTCTTCCTTCTTATGATTTGTTCAACATTACAAAGGAACTTCATTCATCATGTGAACATTTTAACATCCTTAATACAACAACTTATATTCATGGTTGGATTCTTGGACTTATTCTTCAAGAGCTCATAACTTGTCAAATTATAAACTACTTAAGATTTGATTATTCATGACTTATAACAATTAAAATTTCTTAACCATCACTTCTCATATGTTCTCAACATATAACTTAACTTAGGTATACATGATACATATAATCATATATAAGTTCTTTTACATTCATTTCATTTTTCTTAATAAACTTCTTACAAGTTCATATTATTTTCACATAAGTTTATAACTCATGCTAGCTTAAATGACTTATTACCAACTTAATTGGCTTAAGTTCATTACTTACTCATTCATGTTTCTTAATCCTACTTTTCTTATCATCCTATCATGATAGAGATAGAAGATATTTGGAGAAGAAGTCTTACTTTAGAAGTCTTTGATAAGTAGCTTCTTCTTTTCTTGGCTTATGGAAGTGACTTATTTGCAACTTAATCTCTCTAACACTTAAGCACTTTGTGATGTCTAGATTATTTGAGCAACCAACAAATGGCTTGCAAGCTTCTTCTATTTATAGAATTTCCAAGGTTAGGGTAGTTTAGTCTTTAAAACATCCCACCTCCTTAAACCACCTCCTTACTATTCATTACTTGTCTAGCACAACTCTAATCCTACCTTGGTCATTAATTAAAAGTCTTGGCATTACTCCTAAGTCTTGGTCACCACTTATCTTGGTCATCACACTTGGTCACCACAATAACCATATCAATATGGTTTTTCCCCATGGGTCTATTAACTCATGGATTCTTGTTTGGGCTTGGATTAATAAATCCTTTGGGCTTTGCATTAATAACACTGATTAATTTATTAATTTATGATTGGGCCTTAACCCTTTAATTCAATTGGTCTTGCATATAATGGTTAACCAATCCTCCAAGTCCATTAACATCTCATAATACATACACATGTAGTTTATGCATTATTCTTATATTCTAATTCATATAGAATTTGTATACCGTATTTCATCCTTCATACAAACTCAGATAATACTTCAGATTATACTCGCTTTCATTACTCGCATAAACACCAAGTATCATACAATTATTACTTATTCTTTAACACTTCGTTTTACTTAACGTTTATAAATTAAGTCCACAAGCGAAATATTCCATAACTAGATTATAATTACATAATCCATCTTACTTTGTTATTCCATCATTGCGTATTTCTCGAAAACTCAAAATTATATCCCGAGCAAATACCGATGAATAGTGTTTTTCGGAAAATTTCTCGGAAAACTTTTATTTTCGTCTTGGAAATTCAAACACTTTAATTCATCCACGTAGCTCAAATACTACGATATTCTAACATCAATAGGATATACAATGACAACCATCTTGATAACACGTAGAATGTGATTTTATTATTATTTAATTTAATAAAATCATTTTACAATAAGATCCGAATTTCTCGGTTGTTATAGTAACCGACCACCTCTCCCAAGCCGCAACGTCAGTAAAGTTTACACCCCTTCACTACGGATCGGGTGAAGATCTTGGAAGAGATAAAAAAATAAATCCTTCTATGAACCATGCTCAAAACGAACCAAACCCGTGAGGAGGGGTCGAGACAAGTTTTGTGATTATCACCAGAGCACCGGGCATTCGACGGAGGCATGTAATAACTTGATGGACATGATAGAAAAGAATGTTCAAAATGGTCAGTTAGTTCAGTATGTAGCCGGTCGGGATAATGGAGTGGTACCAAGAGAGGAAAGCAGAGACCAGGATCGGGACACCCAGCCTCTACAGAACCCGCCAGCCCGAGGCGTAATTGATGTGATCTCAGGCGGTTCAATTGGACGGGTAACTGGAAAGAAAAGGAGTGGGCATCTCGAGGCGGTGTTGTCGGTTACGGGGTCTACTACAAGAAAGGATCGGGCATACCCTGTAACATCTATCAACTTTTCGGAAGAGGATTATCCTACAGACCTCATCGAGCCGCATGACGGCGCGTTGGTGATAACCGCACAGGTCGGGACCATGGATATGAAGCGGATGATGATAGACAACGGATCCTCGGTCGATATCTTGTACACTCATGTAAGACCCCAACTTTTATGAATAAAGATAAATTTTCTATAAATATCATTTTTTAAATATTAAGGTGTGAATTTGAAATAATGTTATAGTTGTGGGTAATATTTATAAATTTTGTAAAATACGCAAGTTGTTATATTATATTCGATTGGTCGGGGAATATTCGTTTTAGCAGGGAATATTCGTACGACGGCACAATCATTGGTGGACCCCACAACAGAATTATTGCCGGATTGAGAAAACGATAAAAATATCCTTTTATAAAAATAACGGCGGAAGTTTTACCGTTAACTGTTGAAACACCCGGTGTTAAAAGTACAGTAATACGCGTGGTTGCATAGTAGCACACGGTATTGATTATTGATGCTTACGTGAGAAGTCACTCAGTTTTGTTCAATTATTGCTACAATAATTGCTTATAAGATCTCACGTTATTTGATTTAATTATTGTCAATATTTTATATATTATTAAATCAATAATTGAGACAACAAAGTTATTAATATTATTATTTGCAATATTAACGATGTCTATAAGTTCTGTTAAGGAGAGGTTTGGTCACCTAATTGCGCGCCAATAAAGAGAAATCCTTATTGGAAAGCCCCTTCTTTCCTGGGAACGACCTGGTCGAATAATATTGTGAATTATAATAATGATGATAAGTGTTTGTTAAAAATATTGAGGAAATTTTTATGATGTATTTATGGTTAAATTTTACCTATTATTTGAACCCCCCACTTCCTCATTTTTCAAAATCGTCGGGAGAAAGTAATCTCAAGTTTTCTTATATATATGTACTGCAGGCACGTGATTATATATATATTTATTGTTAGTGGCGTGTGGTGGAGGGATATTATATGTGTTGGTGAATGTGAGTGGTGGAGTGTGTGAATATATATATATATATATATATATCTAGTGTGTGTATAAGGAAAGTGGAGAAATAATAGGTGGGGCACATGTTTGAAATTGGTGGAGGAAAAATTTGAATGCATGTTCGGGTGGTTTAGTTTTCAACCAACATGTGGCTATATGTATATATATATAGGTTGATTTTGGATTTTGGATTTTGGTGGAAGGAGTACTACATGTATTATATAAATATGTATATATATAAGTTAAGTTTGAAAAATTGGCAGGGAGGATGAAATGAGTTCACGGGGTTTTCACCCATGATTTCTTTTTCTCTGCACATGTTATATATATATATATAATATATATATAATATATTATATTTTATTTAAAAGATTTTGTTTTAAATTTAGACCGTCCGTTTAAAAGTAAATCAATCTGGACCGTTCATGAATTAGTTACTATTCAGTCCATTCTTCTATAAAGAGAAGCTCATTCCTTCATTATTTCTTACGAATTCACAGAAACTCTAGAGAGAGAAACTATAGAGAAAAAGAAAAAAAGTGTTCTGCTACTTCACTACTTCTATATCCAGTACTCTTCTTTCTAAGGTAAGGGATATTATTTGTTGTACTCGTAAGGGGAATTATTTCTTTTATATTCATGAAGAGAACTTCTGTTATTCCATTCTTTATTATTCTATTGGAATAACCTGTATACGCGGGCTACCCTATACTTGGTGAAATTCTTGTGTTATTCCATTCTTTATCATTATATTGGAATAACCTGTCTATGCGAAGTACCACATACATGGTGAAATTCTTCTTTTATTCCATTCTTTATCATTCTGTTGGAACATCCTATCTGTGCTTTACGCATGACCTGGTTCCATTATTTATTATTCTGTTGGAATATCATGTCTACGCTTTACGCATAACCTGGTTCAATTATTTATTATTCTGTTGGAATGTTATGTCTATGCGTTTACGCATGACCTGGTGCCGTTATTTATTATTCTATTAGAATAACCTGTCTGTGCGGTTTATCACATGCCTAGTGATTTCTTTTGTTATTCCATTCTTTATTATACTTAGTTGGTTAAAGTTTTGGCTTTTATACTCCATGAAATTTGTGGAATATCCTTGATATTTGCGCTTCATCCAGTATCTTTTCATGAAAATATTCTTCTGAGCATTCTTGAATTTTACTCTACAAAGAAGTATCATGTTGACAATTTGGACGTTATTAGTTCCTGGATAAATTAATTCTTGAACTTGTTTTATTGAATTCTTATATCATTGTCATCATCCTCATGTTTATATTATGTTGAAAGTCATCTGTGGCCTGTAGTGCATAGATGGACTTGGTATGATTATGACCAAGAATTAATCGGTATAATCATGACCGTAGTGTTACAAATGATGTGGTAAAAGTCCTCATTGGCCCGTAGTGCATTGATAGACAGTTGTTGGCATTATCATGACCATTATTGAATACACAAATATTCTTGGCCCGTAGTGCATGGATAATTATGGTCGTGATAATAAAGAATATCCTTGGCCGTAGTGCAGGGGTGATTCGATGATGTGGATTATTTATTAAGCTGAGTCCCAACCATAAAAGTGATGAAAAACCTTTTAAATCATAAAAGATAGTAGATTTTATTTTCTACTTGACTCTTTTAATGGATTGCTTGTTCACCGCAGC
Source organism: Panax quinquefolius (assembly GCA_020205615.1). Lineage (NCBI taxonomy): Eukaryota > Viridiplantae > Streptophyta > Magnoliopsida > Apiales > Araliaceae > Panax > Panax quinquefolius. The sequence continues at coordinate 581,786 of JAINUW010000724.1, read as the reverse complement.
TTAAACTTGATGTTTGTTATATTTTATCGCTTAACATCTGTCAAAGGCTAACGATAATTTATTCTCGCATTATCTTAGTTATAATATTTCATCGGGCTAGTTGAGCTCACCCCTTTTGCTTTCATTGTTCTCTTCAGGAAATGAGAACGTAGCAGGGACTAGTCAGGGAACGGAGTGACGAACCAGATAATAGCATTAGTAGTCCTCACTATTCTGTTAGATAGTGTGACAATAAATGTAATGAGGACTTCATTGAGTGTGGATATTGTCTAGATGACAATATTCTTATTAAAACTCTTATAGTATGTTTTGTCGTATCTTACACGACTGTTGTATTATAAGGTTGTATTTGAATTTTGTACCATGTATTTGGCGACTCAAGATGGGTGATGTATACCTATTTTGGGGGCGTCACAGTTGGTATCAAAGCTTAGGGATATGATCCCTGGCTAAGATGTGAGATTAGAACTACGAGGGGAGAGATGGGGAATTCCTTCGCTAGTATGACCTACCTAAGTTTATTTGGTATTTAATTGGTTGGTCAGAGTATAAAGATAATATGTTACATGTCAATTAACCCTTGTTTTGTGGCAATATTTGAAAATGACATCCGAGAATGTTGAGAATAGCAATGAAGCACAGGAGACCGTTGAGTCACCACAGATCAATACCCAGGATAATGTGCATCAGGAAGGCAATATTCCTCAGGTGAACCCTCAGGTGAACAACAACACCGACCAAATGGCGAACGACGGAATGTTTAGGAGCTTTCTGCAATTCGTATAACATCGTGCAAGAGAGACTCATGTCCAAAATGCGTGGGAAACACCGCAACTCTCGACGATCACGCTAAATAGCTTCAAGGAGCTGGGACCACCAGAGTTTATTGGAGAGCTAAAACCACTTAAGGCGGAGACGTGGATAAAACAGATCACTAAGATATTTGATGTCTTGGGATGCTCTGAGGAGAAAAAGGTTCCCTTTGCCACCTTTATGTTGCGAGGAGGGCGACACATCGGTGGGAATCGTTAAAGCGCACTCAACTCCGCTTTGCGATCAAGATGTCTTGGGAGAAGTTCCAAGAACTATTCAATGACAAGTACTTTCCCGAAAGTATTCGTCACATGAAAGAGGTAGAGTTCATCAAGTTGGAGCAAAACAATATGACCGTGTCGCAGTACAAAGCTAAGTTTGCCGAGTTGTCCCGATTTGCGTCTCACTTGGTTGACAATGAGGAAAGAATGATGCGGATGTTTCTAAGAGGTTTGAAACCCGAGATACGTCAATATCTAATTTCTCATAAACTGTGTTTGTATTCAGATGTGGTAAATAGGGCTCAGTTATTGGAGCGCAATAACGGGTCAACTCAACCAAGAGAAAGCAGCCGGCAAAATGATAATATCAGTGAGAGCAGTCATTGAAGCGGTGACAACAAGCATGGAGGGAATCAACATGCCAGAAATAGTAACCACTTCGATTGTAATCAGGGCCAAAACACTAAGAATGGACATTTCAAGAAGAGGAGATTTAATATTGATGGAAAGACGTCAGCACCATCACCTGTTGTTAAGGAAGGAGAACGACCACCTATCATATACTTCAAATATGGAGGGGAGGGACACATCAGTCCAAACTGTGTGATGTCGTCCAAAGCATGTTATAATTGTGGAAGAGAAGGTCACCTAGCCTGATTTTGTCATTCACCGAAGACTTGTTCAACTAGGATGGAGGCATCAAAGGCCGTCCCAAAAAAGTCAAAGCCGGTAGTGCAAGGGAGAGCGTTTGTAGTGACCTCCCAGAAAGAAAGGAACCCGAATGAGGTCATCACGGGTGCTTATCATAAACTCTAGCGAAGTCTATACCTTATTTGATACCGGTTCTACCCATTCTTTTATTTCTCCTACTTGCGCTCAACGATTAAATTTGACTATGGAGAAATTAGACTTTGACTTATCTGTGGAAACTCCGTTGGGAGAAACCTTCATTACATCCACTGTTTATAAGTCTTGTTTGGTTCAAATCGGACAATTCACATTACCTGTCGATCTTATTTCATTGAAAATACTTGCATTTGACGTAATTCTAGGGATTGATTGGTTAACTACTCATCATACAAAAATTGATTATTTTCGTAAGGTTTTTAGCTTTCATATTCCTAACCAACCTATTATGCGAGTTCAAGCAACCAAACCATTAAAATCAATCACTGTCATCTTAAGCCATTAAGCTATTCGTTTATTGAAAAACAGATGTTAAGCTTTCTTAGCTCATGTCACAGATCTAAACAAAAATACGTCAGTTTTGAATGATATCTCTATCGTTAATAAATTTCCTGACGTATTCCCTGAAGAACTTCATGGCCTACCCCTAGAGCGTGAAATTGAATTTTGTATCGACCTTGAACCCGGTACAAAACCCATTTCCAAAGCCCCATATCGAATGGCTCCTATTGAACTTCGTGGAGTTAAAGACCCAACTACAGTGAATTGTTGACATCGGCTTTATTCGGTCCTAGTACTTCTCCTTGGGGTGCTCTGCTCTATTCGTGAAGAAGAAAGATGGGAGTATGCGACTTTGTATTGATTATCGAGAGTTGAATCATGTCACTATCAAAAATAGATATCAATTGCCTCGTATTGATCACCTATTTGACTAGTTACAAGGAGCCAAATTCTTTTCAAAAATTAATCTTCATTCCGGATATCACCAATTGAAGATTAGAATGTAAGGTTTGTAATATTCAAGAATGAAATCAAATTGCATAAAAAGTGCGGAAACGTGTAAAATCAGAGTTTAAAAATTTACAAACCATATACCCGGATCACCCTTTATGCATAATTATTAATTAAACGAAAAGATATGAATAAGAATCATACCCTTGAAGATCCGAGCTTCTCGTGTACAAGTTCACCTCCAAATCCTTTTCGCTCAACTTGAATCCACCGGTTTTGGTTCCTTCCTTTGATCAACGTTAGCCACCCAAGTGTTTGGCCTCTAGAGGTGATCCACCAAGGAATAATAAGAATTCAAGAAGATGGTGTATCGGCTCTAACCCTAGTTTTTCCTATCTCATAGAAAAAAGGGGCGTACTTTTAACAATTGAATTATGTATATTTTGATATCCTATATAAGACTCTCTTATAAAGATATCGTAACCTTTATTTAATAAAATAAGGTATTATTTAATTAAACTCTTTTTTTATTAAATGGGCTCCCTAATCTTATTAGGGATAATTAATTAAACTCCTTTAACTAATTTTCCTCCTAATCCTATTAGGAATAAATGAGAGTACTTATATTAAATTAATTTCTAAACTCTTTTAGAAATTAAAATAATAATAATAATTATAATAATATTAATAAGACTCCTCTTATTAATTTATATTTAATATTTCTAAAATATTAAATAATAATATTAAGCTATTTAATTTATTCTATCACCATAGATTAAATTAAATATACATAACATATTATTACGATTATGCCATTAACTTCTTAAATAATTATTCTTCCTTTTATGGTGTGACCTTTAGGTTCTCCATATTAAACCTATTGTGAATAAATCAATTAGAATAATTCTAATCTTATTTAAATAAATAAATTAAATAATTAATTTATTTAAATAAATAATATTTATTCTACAATAGGATAAGCCTCCCTAATGATCAACGACTTTCCGATAATATAGAATTCAACATTAATCATTAAAGAACCTTTGAGTAAATAGTTACCGCATAATTCAATCCTTCCACCATACAATGTCCCAATTAAATATAAGACATGAAATTATCGTCAAGTCTTATTTTATTTAATTATATGTATTTCGATCCTTAAATGCACAACTCCAAATAATGCAAATTAGAAACTCCTTTCTAATTTCATTCTCGCCGCCAAGGACTACTGGGTTGTCATTTATCGAATCACATAGACATTTCTTCTTTAATAATAAGTGATAGATTCTTTATCGATCATACATTATCTCCATGTACAACTTATTATACCCAAGCATACCCTTTGATATACCCTAAGGGTCTTAAGGAATAAGTCAAAGTATAACTCATCATACACAAGATACTATAATGATCTCAAGTCCAAGGATCACTTGTACTACTATCACTACAGAATTCCTATCGACAGCAAGTAAAACTCCATTAGCTATTCCTTAGCGAGCCACGCTCAAAGAACTTATTCTCTAATAAGCACCTACATACTTGCTTTAGTGTTCCACACAAATGATCATGAGATCAATCATCCTCATCCAATGAGCAAGTTAACGATGTACCATCTCTATCCTGGATTTACTAATCCCCAATTTAGTAATCCAATGATTGGGAACTATTTTAGTTTTAAGCTTTAGATCTCAGAAATTAGATCTCATTAGAATGATCATCATCATTATCACATATTATAAAACAGCATCATGTAGATAATTTAAAAGCCTTTAATAAATTAATACTTTTTATTAATAAATGAATAAGATTGTTACAAAGTATATGCTTTATCATCAAACATGATTGGCTTGTGTGCATACTACTTTCAATCTCCCACTTGCACTAAAGCCAATCGCCATTGTATCTTATACTCTTCTTCTCTAAGTGACGATTATCCTGCTGTTGGATAAGCTTTAGTTAATGGATATGTAATGTTGTTCATGAGAGTCCACTATCTCTATAGTGATTTCCCATCTTTCAATGATTCTAATAATCAAATGAAAGTGCCACAACACATGTTTAGATCCAAGATGAGACTTAGAACTATTCCTAGTTCTCAGAATAAACTTTTAATCCAAACAATCAACTCATAGCTTTTCATTTATAGCTATATACTTTGTCTTTATCACTAAACCAAAGAACTCTTTGTCGTTTGGAACCTTTCCAATTCACTACACCACTGCTCAAGGTAACACTTTACCTTAAAGTGGATTTTCTCATCGTCTTGGTCTGTCTCTCGAAAACTTGAGTCTCAGAAGCCCTCTAGTTTTAATTCGCACCCACCATGTATGCTCACATCCTTAGTGCCTTTAAGAACTTTAAGATGTTTTCACCGCCTTATAGTGATCTTCTCCAGAATATGACCAATCAACATTAGATCTCGTATATTTCATTGCATACATGATAGTTACTCATGTGATCTCTCTTTTGGAGTCTTTGGGGAATATTAAGAGAGATACACTTCATAGCTCATCAACATGAGACAACTCTTGGAGTTTGCCATGCTAAACAACTTTAGCATCAAATAAATATACGTTCCTTGGGTTAAGTCGAGCATCTTTTTAAATCTATCTATATAGATTTGTATCCCCAATTAAGATACTCTTCCCAAATCATTCATGGAAGAATGTTTGGACAACTTTATCTTTACTGATTGTAGCATTGGTATGTAATTCCTCATCCGTAGTATATCAACATATAATACTAGAAATTTCAAGACGCCCCCATCGACCTTTTGTACACACTAAAACTCTTACCTCATCAGATGTAACTCGATCATCATCTTCTATGATGCGTACCTCATCATCATCATCCATGATGAATCCATACCTCCTAGGTATCTTTAGTACTATTTCGCATTTATTTATTCTGGTGCAGGGTACAATAGGTCTATCTACGTGTTCCTCTTATTTGACTTATAGTGTTTTGTGGTTCTTGAACTCTTCAAGATCTATTATCCTCCCACTCAGCCCCTTCAATGATAAACACCTTTATCTTGTAAGGCGCGTTTTCGCAATAAACACCTTTTGCTAAGTAGGATTATAGAACATTTACCCTAAACTTACTTTAGGATGTCCCACAAATCAGATTTGTCAAATCTTGTCCCAAGCTTATCCTTTGAAACCGCTTTCACATAAGTTGACAACCCTTTATCTTAACATACTTAAGATTAGGAATCCTCCCCGTCCATAACTTTCATGGAGTCTTGGGGGGATTTAGAGATTACCTTTTCGTAGATATGCGTACCATTTCTAGGACATGATCCTGAAGGATACTAGAATGTCGGTAAAATCATTATGGATCGCACCATGTTCAAATAGGTACGATTTTTTCTTTCAGATACATCAATCAATTATTATGTATCAAGAGGCGTTCATTATGAGAAAACCATTTGAGATGATCTAGAAACTTATTTCACAAGTATTTATTCCTTGATCTAATCAAAGAATCTTAAAACATTGTCAATTTGTTTCACTTCTGAATTCTTTGAACCTTTCAAATAATTCATACTTGTATTTTAGCAAATACACACATTCAACTCTTTGAATGATCATCTCCTTTTCTTATACTAATTTGTTCAATATGCAAAATTATTTTCATGTAAGTCAAGTATACAAAATTTATTAAGTAATATTCCAGTTCTATACAAAACATTATTATTATAAATAGAACAACAATTGTTCTTAATTATAATACTAAAGATTTCATTGTCCAACAATAAAATGGAAATAATATTTTTAACAAGAACCGAATACAATAACACCTTATCGACTTAATAGATTTGCCCGTAGGCATTGCTAAACTATAAGTTTCTATGGCTAATATGCAAAGAACCTTTACTTCATTTCCACACATAGATTACTTACCTTTGTTTAACTTTCTACTTCGCTTGGTCCTTCATAAATCTATATTTATGATAACCAAAGTCGGTATCCAATACCCAAGTAGAACCTCGACTTAAAGAAAAATTTATTTCAATCATGAACAAAAATCAGATTGTAACCAAAACTTCACTAAGCTTCTTTGGTTAGCCTCTGCAAGATGCTTCTGCAGCTTTCTTTCCAAAGGTCCAGTGCTTATTGCAAAGGAAGCAAGCTCCTTTGCTATCCGTATCGCTTTTGTTCTTATTATCCTTTGTTTTTGCCTTTCTATATACCTTCTTTGAATCGCTCTTCTTTTTCGTAAGATCCTTTGGCCCCTACCAAGAAGACATGGTCTTTCTTGGTTGGAAAGTGACTCTCATCATTTTTCAACATGTTAAGCAAATCAACGAAGTCGATATCTAGCTTGTTTATATGAAAATTCACAACAATTGTGAAAGGAGTCCTGGAGTGAGTGCAAGATCAAATCTTGGCTCAACTCTCCATCCATGACAAAACCAATGTCCTAATTGATCAATCAAATTGATTATGTTAAGAACTTTTTGTCTGCATTATAGTGCCATTGGCCATTCTAGATCTAAAGAGCTCCTTAGATATCTCGATATCTATCACCCTACTTTCCTCACCATCAACTACTTGATGTGCAGTGAATATAGTAGGAGCATCCATAGTTTCATCGCCGATTTGAAGCTCAAGCTCGTTACTCATGGATGCGAGCATGATGCATCGAGCCAATCAGGCATCATCTTGCCACTTTCTAAAAGTAGCAATCTCTTCCTCGAGGCATTGTCTCAACCATTGCAGGGGATAGGCGACATGGACATAAGATAGCTTTTCACCATGAGAACTATTCTCAAATTCCTTAACCAATCCGCTTAATTTGGCCTCGTTAATTTAGCATCTAATATGCTTCGCAGTGATAGTAATTTTAGACATTGTAAAATTCTCAGAAATGAATTTGTAATTAACAATATTTTAACATACATTCTTTTATTAATTACCAAAATAATTTAGGTCTTGTTTTTAAATTGGTATCTCCCACTATTTTCTTCAAACTATATTACCTCACTTATATAGTTCTAAGAAATCTAATTAAAGATTTGCTAGTGAGAATAAGGATCCCATTTCAAATGTATATAGCCTTGTGGTGACACAACAAACTATATATAAATAAATAGGTAGACAACTTTTTGTCAATTACATCAACTATGCAACTCCTTGTATTTTGCCTCTTAGATTATTTTGATCAAGTGGTGGCACATCCGAATCAAAATTATCCAAGTTAAGTCCAACCTAGCACTCCATATATTCAAAAAAAAAATCATCCTTGTGGTGACACAACAAAACAATATTGTTCAATTTTCTTTATAAGCATCAAATGTGATAAATTAACATCTTAAATACTTAATACTTGCCTTGTGGTGACATAACAAACTCATATTAAATATTTAATACTCTATTAATTTTATCATGCTAGAAGGCTTACGCTCGATATTCCAAATATCTTTGAACGCTTAGGACTTAATATAAAAAAAAAATGAGGGGTTTGTTATTAATTTGTCTCATCTTGTTTAGCGCATATGCATATATATATAAAAATACGCGTTATATTAATGAACATGCGAGCATGTTTGCATAATATATAATATATATAGTATAAGCATGCACATATAGAATACTATATTCTACCCGGATTGATTATGGACTTTATTCTAGTTTGTCTCACTAGAGCCACCAAGTGAACCAAAAGGTCAAACCCTAGGGGTGCAAGAAATAATATTTAAATATAACTATTACATTTAAACCCTGGCTCCATTACAAACGGGTCTTCAAGCGCCTCTTTGCTCCTTGATCTCCAACTCTTCAAATTAATTCTAACTATTCCTATTACAAAACTATTTAAAATAAATAGAAACCTTGATCAAAGCAATCGAGGGAAGTACATAAGAGGAGTTAGAATTTACATTAAGAAAAAAATTAGAGAAGACAAGGTACGCAGAACCCCATTTAATAAAACCCATACATTCATGCATCCAACTAAAATAAAATCCAATCATATCGGTCAATAGTCCATAATCAATCCCATTTATTATCATACACATCATCATATGCATCAATAAATAACATTCATCTTATGAATAATAAACATTTAATATATATATATATTGATATCATTTAATGGGCAAATTTAGTTAGTATAAAATCTATTTTTGAATCAAAATAAAATCCTTTATTTCAATCCAAATTTAAATCAAAATAAAACTATTTTATTTTAATTTATCCAATTTTGAATAAAATAAACTATTTTATTTTAATCAAAATCATTAATCAAAATAAACTCCTTTATTTTAATTAATTATGGAATCCAATTCCATGTAAAAAAAAATTATTAAAGGAAACACGGATTATCTTTCCTATTCACAAATAAACTCCTTTATTTTGAATAATATGAAATCTTATTTCATATTTAAATAAACTCCTTTATTTAAGGAAACACGAATTTTCTTTTCCTATTCACAAATAAACTCTTTATTTTGAATAATATGAAATCTTATTTCATATCTAAATAAACTCCTTTATTTAAGGAAAATAGGATTCTCTTTCCAATTCACAAATAAACTCTTTTATTTTGAATAATATGAAATCTAATTTCATATCTAAATAAACTCCTTTATTTAAGGAAAGATGGAATACAATTTCAACTCCAATTAGTTATCATGGAATCTAATTCCAACTCTAATTAGTTAGCATGAAATTTGATTTTAAAATTAAAATAAACCTTTTATTTTAAAATTAAAATAAACTTTTATTTTAAGATTAAAATAAATATTTTATTTTAATTATAAAATTATTATTATATATATATATATATAACTAAACCGTATATTATATATATATATATATAAATATATATATATATATATATATATATATATATATATATATATATATATATATATATATATATCCCACTTATTCACATGACCTGCTATCATTTTTCCCTTTTTTTTTTCTTTTTTTTTTTTATACGTGGCCTGCTACCTTTTGAAATTTCCGTACATGCTTGAATCAAGCATCACTTCCGTGCATGATTAAAATTGATAGCAATTCGCGAATAATAATTTCGGTCCCTTTTTTTTTTAATTTTTTATACAACAAAATTGAGCCCAAATAAATTGTTCTAAACACATATCAATATACATATTAAATTAAAATAATTAATAATTTGCATGAAGGTTTGGCTCTGATGCCACTGTAAGGTTTGTAATATTCAAGAACGAAATCAAATTGCATAAAAAGTCCGGAAACGTGTAAAATCAGAGTTTAAAAATTTACAAACCATATACCCGGATCACTCTTTATGCACAATTATTAATTAAACGAAAAGATATGAATAAGAATCATACCCTTGAAGATCTGAGCTTCCTCAGGTACAAGTTCACCTCCAAATCCTTTTCGCGTTCAACTTGAATCCACCGGGTTTGGTTCCTTCCTTTGATCAACGTTAGTCACCCAAGTGTTTGGCCTCTAGAGGTGATCCACCAAGGAATAATAGGAATTCAAGAAGATGGTGTATTGGCTCTAACCCTAGTTTTTCCTATCTCAGATAGAAAAAGAGGCGTATTCTCCAACAATTGAATTGCGTATATTTTGATATCCGATATAAGACTCCTCTTAGAAAGATATCGTGTAACCTTATTTAATAAAATAAGGTATTATTTAATTAAACTCTTTAATTAAATGGGCTCCTAATCTTATTAGGATTATTAATTAAACTCCTTTAACTAATTTTCCTCCTAATCCTATTAGGAATAAATGAGAGTACTTATATTAAATTAATTTCTAAACTCTTTTAGAAATTAAAATAATAATAATAATTGTAATAATATTAATAAGACTCTCTTATTAATCTATATTTAATATTTCTAAAATATTAAATAATAATATTAAGCTATTTAATTTATTCTATCACCATAGATTAAATTAAATATACATAACATATTATTACGATTATGCCATTAACTTCTTAAATAATTATTCTTCCTTTTATGGTGTGACCCTTTAGGTTCTCCATATTAAACCTATTGTGAATAAATCAATTAGAATAATTCTAATCTTATTTAAATAAATAAATTAAATAATTAATTTATTTAAATAAATAATATTTATTCTACAATAGGATAAGCCTCCCTAAATGATCAACGACTTTCCGTATAATATAGAATTCAACATTAATCATTAAAGAACCTTTGAGTAAATAGTTACCGTATAATTCAATCCTTCCACCATACAATGTCCCAATTAAATATAAGACATGGAATTATCACAAGTCTTATTTTATTTAATTATATGTATTTCGATCCTTAAATGCACAACTCCAAATAATGCAAATTAGAAACTCCTTTCTAATTTCATTCTGCCTTGGCCAAGGACTACTGGGTTGTCATTTATCTAATCACATAGGACATTTCTCTTCTTTAATAGTAGTGGTAGATTCTTTATCGATCATACATTATCTCCATGTACAACTTATTATACCCAAGCATACCCTTTGATATACCCTAAGGGTCTTAAGGAATAAGTCAAAGTATAACTCATCATACACAAGATACTATGATGATCTCAAGTCCAAGGATCACTTGTACTACTATCACTACAGGAATTCCTATCGACAGCAAGTAAAACTCCATTAGGTATTCCTTAGCGAGCCACGCTCAAAGTGAACTTATTCTCTAATAAGCACCTACATACTTGCTTTAGTGTTCCACACAAATGATCATGAGATCAATCATCCTCATCCAATGAGCAAGAACGATGTACCAATCTATCCTGATTTACTAATCCCCAATTTAGTAATCCAATGATTGGGAACTATTTTAGTTTTAAGCTTTCTAAGAATTTAGATCTCATTAGAATGATCATCATCATTATCACATATTATAAAATAACATCATGTAGATAATTTAAAAGCCTTTAATAAATTAATACTTTTTATTAATAAATGAATAAGATTGTTACAAAGTATATGCTTTATCATCAAACATGATTGGCTTGTGTGCATACTACTTTCTATCTCCCACTTGCACTAAAGCCAATCGCCATTCTATCTTATACTCTTCTTCTCTAAGTGATTTATTATCCTGCACGTTGGATAAGCTTTAGTTAATGGATATGTAATGTTGTTCATGAGAGTCCACTATCTCTATAGTGATTTCCCATCTTTCAATGATTCTAATAATCAAATGAAAGTGCCACAACACATGTTTAGATCCAAGATGAGACTTAGAACTATTCCTAGTTCAGAATGAACTTTTAATCCAAACAATCAACTTGCGCTTTCATTTATAGCTATATACTTTGTCTTTATCACTAAACCAAAGAACTCTTTCTTGTTTGGAACCTTTCCAATTCACTACACCAATCGCTCAAGGTAACACTTTACCTTAAAGTGGATTTTCTATCGTCTTGGTCTCGTCAATCGAAAAACTTGAGTCTCGTAAAGCCCTCTAGTTTTAATTCGCACCCACCATGTATGCTCACATCCTTAGTGCCGTTAAGAACTTTAAGATGTTTTTCACTGTCTTATAGTGATCTTCTCCAGAATATGACCGATCAACATTAGATCTCGTATATTTCATTGCATACATGATAGTTACTCATGTGATCTCTCTTTTGGAGTCTTTGGGGACTATTAAGAGAGATACACTTCATAGCTCATCAAAAGAAACTCAACATGCGACAATGACGTTGGCTTGAACTTGTTAGGTTTGTAATATTCACAACGCAATCAAATTGCATAAATTAGCGGAAGCGAGTAAAAATCAGAGTTTAAAAAATTTACAAACCATATACCCGGATCATCCTTTATGCACAATTATTAATTAAACGAAAAGATAAAGAATAAAATCATACCCTTGAAGATCGAGCTTCCTCAGGTACAAGTTCACCTCCAAATCCTTTCGCGTTCAATCTTGAATCCACCGGGTTTGGTTCCTTCCTTTGATCAACGTTAGCCACCCAAATGTTTGGCCTCTAGAGGTGATCCACCAAGGAAGAAGAAAATTCAAGAAGATGGGTGGTTGGCTAAACCCTAGTTTTTCTATCTCTATAGAAAGGGTGTACTCTCCCAACAATTGGAATTATGTCGTATGTTGAAAAAGTCAACAACCCATACACACCCATAATAAGACTCCTCTTATTAATAGATGTAAAACCCACCTTAACAATTAAGGAATTGGGTTTATTTAATTAATTAAATTCTTTTAATTAATTAAGCTCCCTAATCTTATTAGGGATAATTAATTAAACTCTTTTAATTAATTTAACCTCCTAATCTTATTAGGAATAAATGAGAGTACTTATATTAAATTAATTCCTAAACTCTTTTAGAAATTAAAATAATAATAATTGTAATAATATTAATAAGACTCTCTTATTAATTTATATTTAATATTTCTAAAATATTAAATAATAATATTAAGCTATTTAATTTATTCTATCACCATAGATTAAATTAAATATACATAACATATTATTACGATTATGCCATTAACTTCTTAAATAATTATTCTTCCTTTTGTGGTGTGACCCTTTAGGTTCTCCATATTAAACCTTGTGAATAAATCAATTAGAACAATTCTAATCTTATTTAAATAAATAAATTAAACAATTAATTTATTTAAATAATATTTATTCTACAATAGGGATAAGCCTCCCAAATGTATCAACGACTTTCCAGATAATATAGATTTCAACATTAATCATTAAAGAACCTTTGAGTAAATAGTTACCGTGACAATTCAATCCTTCCACCATACAATGTCCCAATTAAATATAAGACATGGAATTACTCGTCAAGTCTTATTTTATTTAATTATATGTATTTCGATCCTTAAATGCACAACTCAAATAATGCAAATTAGAAACTCCTTTCTAATTTCATTCTCGCCGCCAAGGACTACTGGGTTGTCATTTATCGAATCACATAGACATTTCTCTTCTTTTATTAGAAGTGGTAGATTCTTTATCGATCATACATTATCTCCATGTACAACTTATTATACCCAAGCATACCTTTGATATACCCTAAGGGTCTTAAGGATTAAGTCAAAGTATAACTCATCATACACAAGATACTATGATGATCTCAAGTCCAAGGATTACTTGTACTACTATCACTACAGAATTCCTATCGACAGCAAATAAAACTCCATTAGGTATTCCTTAGCGAGTCACGCTCAAAGGAACTTATTCTCTAATAAGCACCTACATACTTGCTTTTAGTGTCTCCACACAAATGATCATGAGATCAATCATCCTCATCCAATGAGCAAGTTAACGTATGTACCAATCTATCCGGATTCACTAATCCCCAATTTAGTAATCCAACGATTGGGAACTATTTTAGTTTTAAGCTTTCTAAGAATTTAGATCTCATTAGAATGATCATCATCATTATTCTAAAAGCATTGCTTAAAACTATGGGTTTATCACATATTATAAAACAAGATCATGTAGATAATTAAAAGCCTTTAATAAATTAATACTTTTATTAATAAATGAATAAGATTGTTTACAAAGTATATGCTTTATCATCAAACATGATTGGCTTGTATGCATACTACTTTCAATCTCCCACTTGCACTAAAGCCAATCGTCATGGTATCTTATACTCTTCTTCTCTAAGTGACGATTATCCTGCTGTTGGATAAGCTTTAGTTAATGGATATGTAATGTTGTTCATGAGAGTCCACTATCTCTATAGTGATTTCCCATATTTCAATGATTCTAATAATCAAATGAAAGTGCCACAACACATGTTTAGATCCAAGATGAGACTTAGGAACTATTCCTAGTTCTCAGAATGAACTTTTAATCCAAACAATCAACTTGCAGACTTCATTCATAGCTATATACTTTGTCTTTATCACTAAACCAAAGAACTCTTTCATTGTTTGGAACCTTTCCAATTCATCGCACCAATGCTCAAGGTAACCTTTACCTTAAAGTGGATTTTTCTCGTCGTCTTGGTCTCATGCTCGAAAAACTTGAGTCTAAAGCCCTCTAGTTTTAATTTAGACCCACCATGAATATGATCACATCCTTAGTGCCAAGGTTAAGAACTTTAAGATGTTTTTCACCGACTCACAAAGTGAACTTCTCCGAATTATGACCGATCAACATCGTGTCTCGTATATTTCATTGCATAAATGATAGTCACTCATGCGATCTCTCTTTTCGTGAGTCCTGTGGGGACTATAAAGAGAGATACACTCCATAGCTCATCGACATGAGACATCTCTTGAGTTTGCCATGCTAAACGACTTTAGCATCAAATGAATATACGCCTTGGGTTAAGTCGAGCATCCTTTTAAATCTATCTATATAGATTTATATCCCCAATTAAGATACTCTTCCAAATCATTCATGGAGGAATGTTTAGACAACTTTATCTTTACCGATTGTAGCATTAGTATGTCATTCCTTATCCGTAGTATATCAACATATAATATTAGGAATGTCACAACGCGCCCCACCGTCCCCTTTTGTACACACTAGAACTTTTACCTCATCGATGTAACTCGATCATCATCTTCTATGATGCGTGCACTCTCATCATCATCATCCATGATGAATCCATACCTCCTTGGTATCTTCTGGTACTATTCCGTATTTATGATTCTGCCAGGTACAATAGGTCTATCTACAGTTTTCTCTTATTTGACTTATAGTGTTTTGTGGTTCTTGAACTCTTCAAGATCTATTATCCTCCCACTAGCCCCTTCAATGATAAACACCTTTATCTTAGAAGGCGCTGTTTTTACAACAAACACCTTTTGCTAAGTAGGATTATAGAACATTTACCCTAAACTTACTTTTAGGATGTCCCACAAATTTGTATTTGTCAAATCTTGTCCCAAGCTTATCCTTTGAAACCGCTTTCACATAAGTTGACAACCCTTTATCTTAACATACTTAAGATTAGAATCCTCCCCATCCATAACTTTTATGGAGTCTTGGGGCCGGATTTTAAGGTTACCATTTTGTAGATATGCGACCATTTCTAGGACATGACCCTGAGGGATAATTTGAATGTCGGTAAAATCATTATGGACCGCACTATGTCCAACAAGGTACGATTTTTCCTTTTAGATACATCAATCAATTATTCCTTATCGAGGGCGTCCATTGTGAGAAAACCATTTGAGATGATCTAGAAACTTATTGCACAAGTATTTATTCCTCGATCTAATCAAAGAATATTAATACTTTGTCAATTTGTTTCATTTCAATTCTTTGAACCTTTCAAATAATTCACACTTGTATTTCATCAAATACATACATTCAACTCTTTGAATGATCATCTCCTTTTCTTATACTATTTTGTTCAATATGCAAAATTATTTTCATGTAAGTCAAGTATACAAAATTTATTAAGTAATATTCCATTTATACAAAACATTATTATTATAAATAGAACAACAATTGTTCTAAATTATAATACCAAAGATTTCATTGTCCAACAATAAAATAGAAATAATATTTTAACAAGAATCGAATACAATAACAACTTATTGACTTAATAGATTTGCTCGTATGCATTGCTAAACTATAAGTTTCTATGGCTAATGCAAAGAACCTTTGCTTCATTTTCCACACATGTAGATTACTTATATTTGTTCAACTTTCTACTTACTTGGTCTCTTCATAAATCTATATTTATGATAACCAAAGTCGGTATCCAATACCCAAGTAGAACCTTGACTTAAAGAAAAATTTATTTCAATCATGAACAAATTTGTATTTGTAACCAAAACTTCACTAAGCTTCTTTAGGTTAGCTCGCAAGATGCTTCTCGCAGCTTTCTTTCCAAAGGTCCAGTGCTTATTGCGGTGGAAGCAAACTCCTTTGCTATCCGTGACGCTTTTGTTCTTATTATCCTTTGTTTATGCCTTTCTATTTACCTTCTTTGAATCGCTTCTTCTTTTCGTAAGATCCTTTGCCCCTACCAAGAAGACTTGATCTTTCTTGGTTGAAAGTGACTCTCAACATTTTTCAACATATTAAGCAAATCAAATCAAAGTCGATATCTAGCTTGTTTATATGAAAAATTCACAACAATTGTGAAAGGAGTCCCGGAGTGAGTGCAAGATCAAATCTTGCTCAACTCTCCATCCATGACAAAACCAGTTGTCCTAATTGATCAATCAAATTGATCATGTTAAGAACTTTTTATCTGCATCAGAGTGTCATCGGGCCATTCTAGATCGGAAGAGCTCCTTAGATATCTCGATATCTATCACCCCACTTTCCTCACTATCAACTACTTGATGTGCGGGGAATATAGTAGGAGCATCCATAGTTTCAGTCGACGTCAAGCTTGTTACTCATGGATACGAGCATGATGCATTGAGCCAATCAGTGCATCATCTTGCCACTTTCTAAAAGTAGCAATGTCTTCCTTAGAGGCATTGTCTCTAACCATTGCGATCCTGCAACCATTGCGAGGATAGGCGATATGGACATAAGATAGCTTTTTCACCCTATGAGAACTATTCTCAAATTCCTTAACCAATCCGCTTAATTTGGCTCAAGTTAATTTAGCATTTAATATGCTTCGTAGTGATAGTAATTTTAGACATTGTAAAATTTCAGAAATGAATTTGTAATTAACAACATTTTAACATACATTCTTTTATTAATTACCAAAATAATTTAGGTCTTGTTTTAAATTGGTATCTCCCACTATTTTCTTCAAACTATATTACCCTCACTTATATAGTTCAGAAAAATCTAATTAAAGATTTGCTAGTGAGAATAAAGATCCCATTTCAAATGTATATAGCCTTGTGGTGACACAACAAACTATATATAAATAAATAGGTAGACAACTTTTGTCAATTACATCAACTATGCAACTCCTTTTATTTTTTGCTCTTAGATTATTTTGATCAAGTGGTGGTGGCATCCGAATCAAAATTATCCAAGTTAAGTCCCACCTAGCACTCCATATATTCAAAAAAGAAAATATCATCCTTGTGGTGACACAACAAAACAATATTGTTCAATTTTCTTTATAAGCATCAAATGTGATAAATTAACATCTTAAATACTTAATACTTGCCTTGTGGTGACACAACAAACTCATATTAAATATTTAATACTCTATTAATTTTATCATGCTAGAAGGCGACGCTCGATATTCCAAATATCTTTGAACGCTTGGGACTTAATATAAAAAAAATTGAGGGTTTGTTATTAATTTGTCTCATCTTGTTTAGCGCATGCACATATATATATAAAATACGCCATTATATTAATTAACATGCGAAGCATGTTTGCATAATATATAATATATATAGTATAAGCATGCACATATAGAATACTATATTCTACCCGGATTGATTATGAACTTTTATTCTAGTTTGGTTCACTAGAGCCACCAAGTGAACCAAAAGGTCAAACCCTAGGGTGCAAGAAATAATATTTAAATATAACTATTATATTTAAACCCGGGCTCCATTACAAACGGGTCTTCAAGCGCTCCTTGCTCCTTGATCTCTAATTCTTCAAAAAATTAATTCTAACTATTCCTATTACATAACTATTTAAAATAAATAGAAACCTTGATCAGCAGTCAAGGGGAAGTACATAGGAGGGAGATAGAATTTACATTAAGAAAAATTAGAGAAGACGAGGCTGCAGACCCCATTTAATAAAAACACATACATTCATACATCCAACTAAAATAAAATCCAATCGCATCGGTCAATAGTCCATAATCAATCCCATTTATTATCATACACATCACCATATGCATCAATAAATAACATTCATCTCATGAATAATAAACATTTAATATATATATTGATATCATTTAATGGGCAAATTTAGTTAGTATAAAATCTATTTTTGAATCAAAATAAACTCCTTTATTTTAATCCAAATTTAAATCAAAATAAAACTATTTTATTTTAATTTATCTAATTTTGAATAAAATAAACTATTTTATTTTAATCAAAATCTTTAATCAAAATAAACTCCTTTATTTTAATTAATTATGGAATCCAATTCCATGTAATAAAAAAAATCTTTAATTAAAATAAACTCTTTTATTTTAATTAATTATGGAATCCAATTCCATGTAAAAAAAAAATTTATTAAAGGAAACACGGATATTCTTTCCTATTCACAAATAAACTCCTTTATTTTGAATAATATGAAATCTTATTCCATATTTAAATAAACTCTTTTATTTAAGGAAACACGGATTTTCTTTCTTATTCACAAATAAATTCTTTTATTTTGAATAATATGAAATCCTATTTCATATCTAAATAAACTCCTTTATTTAAGGAAAGATGGATTTACTTCCCTATTCACAAATAAACTCCTTTATTTTAGAAAAATAAAATCCAATTTCAACTCCAATTAGTTATCATGGAATCAAATTCCAACTCTAATTAGTTAGCATGAAATTTAATTTTAAAATTAAAATAAATCTTATATTTTAATATTAAAATAAACCTTTTATTTTAAAATTAAAATAAACTTTATTTTAATTCTAAAATTACTAAGAATAATATATATATAACTATTATATATATATATATAAAAATATATATATATATATATATATATCAAATATATATATATATATATATATATATATATATATATATATATAATACGTTAAGCATATAAAAGATTTTCCTTTGATTTCCGTAATTCGGTGCCACGAATTCCGTGCACAGCCACCTTTTTATTTATTTATTTTTTTTATTTTGGCTGCTGTCGGTAATCATGTTAAAACAAACCGGACTTTGCAACTTTTAAAAATAAACATGTTCCTGGGAACTTAACTCACGCCTTGATTTGCGTGCCATGGCTTGAATCAAAATTTGTTCGGCTGCTGCTTGGATTTCCGTGACTTTTTATTTTTTTTAAAACCCGTGCAGCTGTTATATTGCTGCCTTGTATTTTAATAAAGCAACAGGAAATGATTAGCCACGAAAAAATAAGATTTATTCTTTTTTTTTTTTTTTAATAAATTTTATACAATAAAATTATGCCCAATTAAATTGTTCTAAACACATATCAATATATAAATTAAAACAATTAATAATTCGCATAAAGGTTTGGCTCTGATGCCACTGTTAGGTTTGTAATATTCATAATGCAATCAAATTGCATAAATTAGCGGAAACGAGTAAAAATCAGAGTTTAAAAAATTTACAAACCATATACCCGGATCATCCTTTATGCACAATTATTAATTAAACGAAAAGATAAAGAATAAAATCATACCCTTGAAGATCGAGCTTCCTCGTGTACAAGTTCACCTCCAAATCCTTTCGCTCAATCTTGAATCCACCGGGTTTGGTTCCTTCCTTTGATCAACGTTAGCCACCCAAATGTTTGGCCTCTGAGAGGTGATCCACCAAGGAAGAAGAAAATTCAAGAAGATGGGTGGTTGGCTAAACCCTAGTTTTTCTATCTCTATAGAAAAGTGTACTCTCCCAACAATTGGAATTATGTCGACATGTTGAAAAAGTCAACAACCCATACACACCCATAATAAGACTCCTCTTATTAATAGATGTGGGCAACCCACCTTAACAATTAAGGAATTGGGTTTATTTAATTAATTAAATTCTTTTAATTAATTAAGCTCCCTAATCTTATTAGGATAATTAATTAATCTCTTTTAATTAATTTAACCTCCTAATCTTATTAGGAATAAATGAGAGTACTTATATTAAATTAATTCCTAAACTCTTTTAGAAATTAAAATAATAATAATTGTAATAATATTAATAAGACTCCTCTTATTAATTTATATTTAATATTTCTAAAATATTAAATAATAAATATTAAGCTATTTAATTTATTCTATCACCATAGATTAAATTAAATATACATAACATATTATTACGATTATGCCATTAACTTCTTAAATAATTATTCTTCCTTTTATGGTGTGACCCTTTAGGTTCTCCATATTAAACCGGTTGTGAATAAATCAATTAGAACAATTCTAATCTTATTTAAATAAATAAATTAAACAATTAATTTATTTAAATAATATTTATTCTACAATAGGATAAGCCTCCTAATGATCAACGACTTTCCGTATAATATAGATTT
Source organism: Panax quinquefolius (assembly GCA_020205615.1). Classification (NCBI taxonomy): domain Eukaryota; kingdom Viridiplantae; phylum Streptophyta; class Magnoliopsida; order Apiales; family Araliaceae; genus Panax; species Panax quinquefolius. The sequence continues at coordinate 561,046 of JAINUW010000724.1, read as the reverse complement.
CAACATTAATCATTAAAGAACCTTTGAGTAAATAGTTACCGTACAATTCAATCCTTCCACCATACAATGTCCCAATTAAATATAAGACATGGAATTATCATCAAGTCTTATTTTATTTAATTATATGTATTTCGATCCTTAAATGCACAACTCAAATAATGCAAATTAGAAACTCCTTTCTAATTTCATTCGCGCTAACCAAGGACTACTGGGTTGTCATTTATCGAATCACATAGACATTTCTCTTCTTTTATTAGAAGTGGTAGATTCTTTATTGATCATACATTATCTCCATGTACAACTTATTATACCCAAGCATACCCTTTGATATACCCTAAGGGTCTTAAGGATTAAGTCAAAGTATAACTCATCATACACAAGATACTATGATGATCTCAAGTCCAAGGATTACTTGTACTACTATCACTACAGGAATTCCTATTGACATGCAAATAAAACTCCATTAGGTATTCCTTAGCGAGTCCACGTTCAAAGAACTTATTCTCTAATAAGCACCTACATACTTGCTTTAGTGTCTCCACACAAATGATCATGAGATCAATCATCCTCATCCAATGAAAGCAAGCAACGATGTATGTACTAATCTATCCGGATTCACTAATCCCCAATTTAGTAATCCAACGATTGGGAACTATTTTAGTTTTAAGCTTTCTAAGAATTTAGATCTCATTAGAATGATCATCATCATTATTCTAAAAGCATTGCTTAAAACTATGGGTTTATCACATATTATAAAACAGCATCATGTAGATAATTAAAAGCCTTTAATAAATTAATACTTTTTATTAATAAATGAATAAGATTGTTTACAAAGTATATGCTTTATCATCAAACATGATTGGCTTGTATGCATACTACTTTCAGAACTATTGAAAGATTATGATCATACCATCCAATACCATCCTGGAAAAACAAACGTGGTAGCTAACGCATTGAGTAGAAGATCATATGCGGGTACAAGTGTGATATTGACAACGCAAAGGCCCATTTTGTGTGACTTGCAAAGGATGGAGATAGAGTTAAAGACTCCAGGGACCCATGTGATGATGACGAATATACAAGTAGAACCGAATTTAATTGATAAAGTTAAAGCTGCTCAAGCTACTGGACACGAGGTGATCGCGTGTGAGGAAGAAAGTACAAGAAGGTCTTATCTTGCCAAGCAAGAATCGATGAAGAAGGAATACTTGAGTCAAATCCGAATTTGTGTTACTAACGACCGATTTAAAGTATAAAATCATGATGGAGGCGCACAACACACCGCTTTGCAATCCATCTCGGAGTACCAAATGTATCGTGATCTTCGCCATACATTTTGGTGGAGCAATATGAAGAGAGATAGCGCTGCTTATCTCAAGGTGTCTAACTTGTCAACGAGTCAATGCGAGCATCAAGTACCAAAAGGTCCATTGCAACCACTTGAAATTCCGGAATGGAAGTGGGAGCACATTACCATGGATTTTGTTCTTCGGTCTTCCCAAGGTTTCTCAAGGCATAGATGCAATTTGGGTCATTGTTGATAGATTGACCAAGTCTGCTCATTTCTTACCAATACGAGAAACTTATACACTTGAATGTCTTGTTCGTATGTACATAAACGAGATTGTAGGACTGCATGGTATGCCAGTATCCATAGTTTCTGATCGAGACCCAAGATTCACTTCACGATTTGGGTTAGTTTGCAAAAAGCTATGGGCACGGATTTGATTTAGCTTTAAGCATATCATCCTCGGGCGGGACAGTAATCGGAGAGGACGATTCAAACTCTTGAAGATCTATTAAGACTCTGTGTCCTTGACTTCAAGGGAAGTTTGGGACAAGTTCTTACCATTGGTGGAGTTTTCCTACAACAACAGTTATCAAGCAAGTATTGGCATGGCTCCATTCGAGGAGTTATATGGAAGAAAGTGTCGTTTCTACAAGATCTTTGGGATGAGGTGGGTGAAGCAACATTTTGGGGACCGAGTTGGTACGTGTATGACTACGAGAAAAGATTCAAACGATCCGACAACGACGTATAAAAACCTCACAAGATCGACAAAAAGAGTTATCTTTGATCTTCATCGAAAGGACATGGAATTCGATATTGGAGATCATATATTATTACGTGTTACTCCATGGAAAGGAGTTACAAGATTTGGAAAGAAAGGAAAAAGCTCAATCCTCGATTCATTGGCCCATTTTAATCCTCGTAGAGTAGGAGCTGTGGCTATAGACTCGCTTTTACCAAGTAAGTATGTCTAAATGTTCATAACGTTTTTCACATATCCATGTTACATAAATATGTGGAAGACCCGAACCACATTATTGAGTTAGAACCGGACGAAATAACGGAAGATTTAACGTATGAAGAGGTACCTGTTCAAATATTGGATAAGAATGAACATATTCTACGCTCCAAGATTATACCTCAAGTCAAAGTTTTGTGGAGAAACCACGATGTTGAGAAAATGACCTGGGAGTTAGAATCTGAAATGAAATCAAGGTATTCTTACCCCTTCGACATACCAGGTACGTACCCTAATTTCGAGGGCAAAATTTCTTAAGAAGGGGAGGTTGTAAGACCCCAGCTTTTATGAATAAAGATGAATTTTCTATAAATATCATTTTTTAAATATTAAGGTGTGAATTTGAAATAATGTTATAGTTGTGGGTAATATTTATAAATTTTTCAAAATACGCAAGTTGTTATATTATATTCGATTGGTCGGGGAATATTCGTTTTAGCAGGGAATATTCGTGCGGCAAGACAATCATTAGTGGACCCCACAAATTATTATTATGGATTGAGAAAACGATAAAAATATCTTTTTATGAAAATAACGGCGGAAGTTTTACCGTTAACTGTTGAAACACTCGGTGTTAAAAGTACAGTAATATGCGTGGTTGCATAGTAGCACACGGTATTGATTATTGATGCTTACGTAAAAATTCATTCAGTTTTGTTCAATTATTGCTACAGTAATTACTGTATAGTATCTCACGTTATTTGATTCAATTATTGTCAATATTTTATATATTATTAAATCAATAATTGAGACAACAAAGTTATTAATATTATTATTTGCAATATTAACGATGTCTTGAAGTTACATCGAGGAGAGTGTTGGTCACCTAATTAAGGCTAATAATAGGAGAAATCCTTATTGAAACCCCTCTTTCCCGAGAAACGACACAGTCGATTAATATTGTGAATTATAATAATGATGATAAGTGTTGTTAAAAATATTGAGGAAATTTTTATGATGTATTTATGGTTAAATTTTGCCTATTATTTGAACCCCTCACTTGCTCATTTTTTAAAATCGTCGGGAGAAAGTAATCTCAATTTTTCTTATATATATGTACTGCAAGCACGTGATTATATATATATTTATTGTTAGTGGCGTGTGGTGGAGGGATATTATGTGTGTTGATGAATGTGAGTGGTGGAGTGTGTGAATATATATATATATATATATATATATATATATATATATATATATATATATATATATAATCTAGTGTGTATAAGGAAAGTGGAGAAATAATAGGTGGGCATATGTTTGAAATTGGTGGAGGAAAAATTTGAATGCATGTTCGGGTGGTTTAGTTTTCAACCAACATGTGGCTATATGTATATATATAGGTTGATTTTGGATTTTGGTGGAAGGGAGTACAACATGTATTATATATATATATATATATATATATATATATATATATATATATATATAAGTGAAGTTTGAAAAATTGGCAGGGAGGATGAGATGAGTTCACGGGGTTTTCACCCATGATTTCTTTTTCTCTGCACATGTTATATATATATATATAATATTATATTTTATTTAAAAGATTTTGTTTTAAATCTGGACTGTCCGTTTAAAAGTAAATCAATCTGGACCGCTCTGAATTAGTTACTTATTCAAATTTCATTCTTCTATAAATAGAAGCTCATTCCTTCATTATTTCTTATGAATTCACTTTGAAACTCTAGAGAGAAAACTATAGAGAAAAAGAAGAAAAGTGTTACTTTACTTTCACTACTTCTATATCCGATTACTCTTCTTTCTAAGGTAAGGGATATTATTTGTTGTACTTTCGTAAGGGGTATTATTTTTTGTATTTATGAAGAGAACTTCATTATTCCATTCTTTATTATTCTATTGGAATAACTTTTGTATCTGCCGAGCCTACCCTATACTTGGTGAAATTCTTGTGTTATTCCATTCTTTATCATTATGTTGGAATAACTTTGTACATCTGCAATCGCATACATGGTGAAATTCTTACATTATTCCATTCTTTATCATTACATTTGGAACATCCTGCATGCGTGCTTTACACGCATGACTGGTTCCATTATTTATTATTTTGTTGGAATATCCTCGCCTATGCTTTACACATGACTTTGTTCCATTATTTATTATTACATTGGAATATCACATGCAAATGCGTTCGTATGACTCTAGTTCCGTTATTTATTATTACATTGGAATAACTCGTCATGCTTGCTCTATCGCATGCATGGTGATTTCTTTTGTTATTCCATTCTTTATTATACTCAGTTGGTTAAAGTTTTGGCTTTTATACTCCACGAAATTAGTGGAATATCCTTGATATTTGCGCTTCATCCAGTATCTTTTCATGAAAATATTCTTCTGAGCATTCTTGAATTTTACTCTGCAAAAAGGTATCATGTTGACAATTGGAACGTTATTAGTTCCTGGATAAATTAATTCTTGAACTTGTTTTATTGAATTCTTATATCATTGTCATCATCCTCATGTTTATATTATGTTGAAAGTCATCTATGGCATGTAGTGCATAGATGGACTTGGTATGATTATGACCAGGAATTAATCGGTATAATCATGACCGTAGTGTTACAAATGATGTGGTAAAAGTCCTCATTGGCCCGTAGTGCATTGATGGACAGTTGTTGGCATGATCATGACCATTAATGAATACACAAATATTCTTGGCTCGTAGTGCATGGATAATTATGGTTGTGATACTAAAGAATATCCTTGGCCGTAGTGCAGGGGTGATTCGATGATGTGGATTATTTATTAAGTTGAGTCCCAGTGATAAAAGTGATGAAAAACCTTTTAAATCATAAAAGATAGTAGATTTTATTTTCTACTTGACTCTTTTAATGGATTACTTGTTCCGCTGCAGTTAAACTTGATGTTTGTTATATTTTATCAGTTTAACACTGTTGAAGGCTAACGATAATTTATTCTGCATTATCTTAGTCATAATATTTCTTACTGGGCTTGTTGAGTTCACCCCTTTTGCTTTCATTGTTCTCTTCAGGAAATGAGAACGTAGCAGGGACTAGTCGGGGAACGGAGTGACGGACCAGATGATAGCATTAGTAGTCCTCACTATTCTGTTAGATAGTGTGACAATAAATGTAATGAGGACTTCATTGAGTGTGGATATTGTCTAGATGATAATATTCTTATTAAAACTCTTATATTATGTTTTGTCGTATCTTACACGACTGTTGTATTATAAGGTTGTATTTGAATTTTGTACCATGTATTTGGCGACTCAAGATGGGTGATGTATACCTATTTTGGGGGCGTCACAACTCACACCTACCAGAGGATGGACCTACAAGGAAAGAAGATGGATTTGGGCGACGAAGGACCTTTGTACGGGTTTAGTGAAGATCCAGTGTATGTGTCTGGTACCATCAAACTGCCAGTCAAGCTCGGCACGACACCCAATCAGGTCGAGATAATGATTAGGTTTTTCGTCGTCCAAGTGGATTCGACATACAACGCGATCCTCAGGAGACTGACCTTAGCAGCCCTGCAGGCTGTGACTTCCATACCCCATTTCAAAATCAAATTTCCGACATCGAACGGGATCGGGGAGGTAAAAGGTGACTTAGACATTTCCCGAAGGTGTTATTGGAATAGTTTGATCTCTTCAGGGGTCGGAGTTAGTAAGCAAAAATAGACAATGGCTATCGAAGTAGAGTCATTCACTGAGAGTAGTACAGAACCACTTGCTCTGCCTACCGAAGAAATTGAAGATATAGAACTGGTGCCAGGGGATAAAGAGAAAATGATCAAGATCGGGTCGGGATTGGAAGAACCATTTCGGACGGGTTTGATTGATTTACTCTGGGTCTATGCCGACATCTTTGCATTGGAACCTAGTGATATGCCGGGGGTAAGCGAGTCAGTGGCCCTACACAGTTTACATGTAGACCCAAACAAAAACACATTATCTGAAATGAAGAGTTTTTTCCCTAGAGAGACAGAAGATCATCGATGCAGAGATTGCCAAATTCCTGGAGGCTGAATTCATCTTCGAAATTGATTACCCGGAGTGGTTGGCCAATGTATTCTTGGTCCAAAAGCAGAATGTGAAGTGGAGGTTATGCATTTACTACACGTATTTAAACAGGGCATGTCCGAAAGACTTCTATCCTTTGCCCAACATAAATCAGTTGATCGACGCCACTTTGGGGTACGACATACTGAGCTTCATGGACGCCTTTTCAGGGTACCATCAGATTTTAATGAGTAAGGAAGACATCCCAAAGACCAGTTTCATCACGCATCGGGCGATATATGCATATCGGAAGATAACCTTCGGGCTGCTGAATGAGGGGGCGACTTATCAGCGAATGATGAACTTCGTATTCACAAAGAAGCTAGGGAGAAGTATGGAAGTCTACGTGGATGACATGATCGTCAAAAGTATGTCGGTCCGCGACCACCTTGAGGATCTGGAAAACTGCTTCGAAATAGTCAGGAAATGCAAGCTGAGATTGAACCCGACCAAGTGCACGTTCGGCTTGGGATAGGGAAAATTCTTAGGATATCTGGTCAGCAAAAGGGGAATTGAAGCGAACCTAGAAAAGATTCAGGTGGTCCTGGATATGAAATCCCCAAAATCATATAAGGATGTTCAGAGATTGACGAGTCGGATTGCAGCCCTTCGACGGTTTGTCTCGAAATCAGCAAAGAGATGTCTACCGTTCTTCGACACCTTGAAAGGGCCTAAAAATGAGAAGAGCTTTCAGTGGACTTCAGAGTGCGAAGATGCGTTCCAGGGGATCAAAAAATACATATCCTCGGCACCGTTGTTGATGAAGTAGATCCCTTCAGAACCTTTGTATTTATATTTGGCCGCGAGCTCGATGGCTGTGGGAGCGGCATTGGTTTGGGATAAGGGGGGAAATCAGTTTCTGGTATATTACGTTAGCTATGTGCTTTGAGATGCAGAAATTCGATACCCGAACCTAGAAAAATTCACCTACGCTTTGATCATTGCAAGCTAGAAACTTCGGGGTGACTTGTTGCATGGGCAATGGATCAGCCGTTGAAGAAAGTCCGACACCGACCAGAGGTCTCGGGGTGACTTGTTGCATGGGAAATGGATTTAACACAGTTTGCATTGGAATATCTACCCCGAACAGCGATCAAAGGACAGGCACTGGCCGATTTTGTCAAGGAATGTTCGTTCACAGAACCGGATGTGGGGTCGGTCACTGAAACACAGCATGTGAGAACTTCATGGACGCTTTATGTTGATGGCTCATCCACCTCGGACGTCAGCGGTGCAGGGGTCATACTGATGAGTCCCGAAGGGTTCAAGGTCCAACATGCCATTCGGTTCCAATTTAAAGTGAGCAACAACGAAGCAGAGTATGAGACCATTCTAGCTGGGCTGAAGTTGGCCCGAAGCTTGGAAGTACAAAATTTAGTCATCTATAGTGACTCCTAGTGGGTCATCAAACAGATATCGGGGGAGTATGAGGCTCGGGGGTCAAGAATGATGAGATACTTAGCCGAGGTGAAAGATAAACTATCATACATTACGTCAATCAGCTGTCAGGGGGTTGATCGATCCGACAATACAGTAGCAGATGCTTTAGCTCGATTGGCAACCACAGAAACAAGCTCCTTCAATGGGTCGGTATATTTGGAAGTACTGGACCAACCAAGTGTTCTGAAGTTGGAGGTACTATGCATGGATCAGCTCGACTGTTGGCTTACGCCATACATCTCATTTCTGACCGAAGGGGTGTTACCTTCGGATCGTATCCTAGCAAGGAAGATCAAGCACCGGAGTTTAAATTTTGTACTTATTGATGGAGACCTATATCGAAGGGTTTTTAGTTATCCACTGCTCAAGTGTTTGACACCGTCGGAAGTGAACTACACACTTCGACAGGTGCACACAGGGATCTTTAGAGATCACATGGGAGCGAAGTCACTGGCACACAAGATTTTGAGGCAGGGATATTACTGGTCAACCATTTATCAAGAAGCGAAGGAATTTGTCAAAAAATGTCCCAAGTGCCAGCTGAACAGTGCCATTCCACACCAACCTCCCGAGGAGTCAGATTGGTCTTATCATGCGATTCCTTTTGCCATATGGGGAATCGACATCTTGGGGCCTCTACCGAAGGCCAAGGGGCAAGTGAGTTTTGTGATCGTAGCCATCGACTACATGACCAAATGGGTCGAAGCCAAACCTCTACAAAAAATCACCGAATAGGAATTCCTGAAATTCTTCAAAGAAGGGGTTGTATATCGGTTCGGCATCCCGATGGCCTTAGTCTCGGACAACGGCCAACAGTTTATGGGATCAAAGTTTGAAAGTTTTATGAAAGAATTGGGGATTCAACATAGAAAAACTTCGGTGGCACACCCTCAGTCGAACGGGCAGGTAGAAGTCACCAACCGAACCCTTTTAATGATGTCGAAAGGAGGTTGGATGAGTTAAAGGTCGCATTGGCGGAGGAGTTACTTAGTGTTTTGTGGGCCTATCGAACTACACTAAGAACAACAACGGGAGACTCACCGTTCAGATTAGCCTTCGGGACCGATGTACTCATACCTTTTGAGATCGGATCCCCTACACTTCAGTCGGTCGGATTAGGATTTGTCTGATGAGGAAGGCCTACGCCTCAACTTAGATCTTTTGGAAGAGGTTAGGAGTCGACAACGATCGACTAGCCATTTATCGAGCGTCTTGCCCGACACTACAATCAAAAAGTCAAGCAAAGAAGGTTCGAGGTTGGAGATTTGGTGCTTGAGAATCGAGGCATCGACCCCCGAACAATTACAAAGCTAATGCCTAACTGGGAGGGCCTTACGAGTAGTGGAGATCTCCAAGCACAGGACTTATCGGCCGAGCTATGGATGGCTCAGGGTAAAGAATACATGGCATGCTTAGAAGACTTAGAAAATATTATCGATAAAAGCTATGTTATTCTTTCCTTTACTTATGTAACTTATGCAATTTATCAATGAAATAAATGAAAGTTTCTCTTCCAGAAAATTTTATACTTCATTTAAATTCATAAAGCTCTTACAAATCTGATCAGATAAGCTTCGGTCATAAACTGATCAGAAAGTCAGAAATGACCTAACTGATTGGTAAAAGTCACAAGTATAACTGATTGAAAAAGTTACAAATCCGATCAGATAAGCTTCGGGCATAAACTGATCAGAAAGTTAGAAATGACCTAACTGATCGGTAAAAGTCACAAGTATAACTGATTGACAAAGATACAAATCCGATCAGATAAGCTTGGGCATAAACTGATCAGAAAGTCAGAAATTACCTAACTGATCGGTAAAAGTCACAAGTATAACTGATTGACAAAGTTACAAATCCAATCAGATAAGCTTCAGACATAAACTGATCAGAAAGCCAGAGGTGAACCAACTAATCGGTAAAAGTTACAAGCATAACTAATCGAGATAACAACTAAGAAATTCTCAATATTTCATTCATATATGAACATTTTACAATTTTCGATCAGACATGCTTCGGATACACATATCACTAGCATAACTGATCGAGCAAGTTATAAAACTAAGAAATGAAATATTTAAAAAAATTAAAACAATCTATTAAGGTGAACCATCATTAGCTTCAGCTTTGGATTCTTCATTGGAAGAGTCGAGGATAGAGGCATCCTCGCTTGGCTGACTTATCGGCCTCATGAGCCTTCTCCCGATAAGCTTCAACCCCTTCAGCAAACGGGGTCATAATCTTATCGGTCAAGGCAGGCGATTCTTCATACTCCTTGATGGCTACCTGTTTGATGACGACCTATTCGTCCCTCAAGGTATTGTTCACCTGGATCAGCGTCCTCAGTTGACCGTGTATTCCAGTGAATTTTTCCTCAATGGCGTAAAGATTCTCAAGCAAGCCCTTGTTCTCCTCTACCAGAAGTTCTTTGTCCCGGACAAGCTTCTTGGCATGACCATCGAGACCGACGAACTCTTGTTGAAGTAGAGAATGTTGTTCTTCAAGCTCAGCGATCTGACGATTAGCCTTGGTCACCTTGTTACGAGTGTCGGCATGAAAGTCTCTCTCCCTCTTCAGTTCTGAATCTTGACCCCACAACTCAGCTTCGAAAAGCATCACATCCGTTTTCAGTTGCACCTCCTTTTTAGTAGTACGAGCCAGAGGGGGTATGGCCCGAGCAAGGATGGTGTTGGCCTACAACAAAATAACACATCAACAGAGAAAAACATGGCGTGAGGGTGAAGGAAATAATTTAAGGCTTTCACGATCACCTAACACTGAGCCCGGATATAGGATACCAGATACTCTTTGGACGAATATCCCTTGAACTGTTCTTCGTCACCAGGAAGTTTGAAGTGCTCGAACAATTTGAAGGGGAATACTTTCGAAGGACTCTTTGGCCAACAGGTAGTCGGTGTCCCTTGAGACGAACTGGCCTTGGAGGTAGGAGTCGAGTCAGGGATCGGGTCGACCACCGCAACCACCATTTCGGGACCTTCAACCGGACGAGGTTTCTTAAGTCGAGGTTCGATAGGCCGATCCTTTGTGTCTTCAGAATCCTCAACCACCGTGACTGTTGTAGGGGGTGGGAGTGTCAGCTTCGGCTGGGCTAATGAAGCGGCCTTGGAAGGGGCCTTATTAGAAGGTTTTTTTGCCTTCTTTAGCAGGGCCATCTTATCAGCTCGGTTCTTCTTCAGCACATTCTTGGTGGAAGCCTCAGCCTCTGAAACTGGAATATTAGGACCCGATGAAGAACCAATGGAGAGTTCGGCCAGGGGAATGGCTTCTTCCTCGGGAGAATCATCAGCGGCAGGAGGACGAATGGGCCCGGCAGCGACTGACAGAGGTGTCAAGGCCACATCAGCACCTTCGGGCTTGAAAATTGTCACTACAACAGAAGATAAGGCAGTTAATGAAAATTCAGTAGAAGATCGGGATGATAAGTAAAAGAGTTCGGGGATTATGACTTACAGCCGTGTCTGTAGAGCCAGGATTCCTTGGACACAACCCCCAGACCCCAACTAGTTTTCTTCAATAGAGAGTAAAACTTTTTGAAGGCGTCAGCTCGATCCTTCGGAAATTTGGTAATCTTCATAATGGGATCCTCGGGACCGGCCCAGTTCGACAGGAGGTTAAGGTCGGTTCCCCTCATTAAGAACCATTGTGAATGCCACCCTTTATTGCTCGAAGGGGTCTTCATGAATGTAGCTCTGCCAGCTACACGATTCAGATGTCGGAGGCCTGGTTGCTTCGATCGTCCGACAGAAAATAGGACGAAAAAGAAATCCAAACCCGGAGTGATACCAACTTCTTGGCACAAGGCGATGAAGCTGACTAGTTGGATATAGGAATTCGACGCTAGCTGTGCAAACCCGATCCCAACTAAACAGAGAAAGGAAGAGATGAATTAATGAAGGGGGAATCAAACCCCGTACCTCAAAGCATAAAGATAAACGGCCATCCAGTCGCTATCGGGGCAGCAGAACATCCTCTCGTTCAGCTCCGGAACCCTAAGCTTGTACTCTTTGGGGATATTAAACACGGCTCGGATGTCAGACAGTTGGGATGGAGTGATGGATGACTTAGTATTGATGACAGTATAGATGGTCGAGGATGTATATAGGCGTCGAATCTTGGATTCGGTGTTCTCAGTAGGGAGATCGATGGAGGTCAGCCGAACTCGGCCGGAACCCGGATCGTCGGCGAGGCGTAGGTAATGTGGTCGAAAATAATCGTCACGGGAGGTGGAACGCTAGAATCTGTCATTTGACTAGTATAATGAACAAAGATGAGGTATGAATAGAGGAAAAAGGAAAGAGTCGATGAAATCTGGTGAAGTGAAGTCCTCGCCAAAAATCGCCCTTGCCGGAAAGTTTGAAAAGGAAGTTTGAAATGGTGAGAGGCTCGAAAAAGTGACATTAACAGATGGATAGGGGCTTATGTAGCGTGACTGACACGCATTTCCAAGGTGGTTATTTATGGCACGTGGGGCCCGGTCCTGGGGAGACGTGAGCCGGTTCACAAAATGAGGAAAAACCGCTTGGGTTCCTGCGACAGCTCATCATTACCAAGCGTGATTCCCCATATACATGTCCTTTCAAGTCTCAGGTCATAAATATGTTATAACAAGAGACCGGGGGACAATGTTTAGGAGTGTTTTACCGACCATTATGTTAGCTGAAGGCCTGGGCTAGAACTGATGAGATTGGGCCAATGCGGCCGAAGGCATACAGGATGTCGAGGGTGTTCGGGTTCGGATATCTGAGCTGTGACGCCCCCAAAAAAAGTCCAATCCAACCAACCTATTCTGAGTCGCCAAAATACATGGTACAGAAACAACTACAACTTCATTAATACAATTGTCGTGCAAAATACGACAACACATAAACTGTGAGTTTAAATACAAATATTGTCTTCAGTATATATTCACACTCAAATAAGTTCTCATTACAATTATTGATACACTATTTTACAAAATAGTGAGGACTACTAAAACAACTGTCTTGAACCTTTAATCCACACCCCGACTAGTTCCCTCTATATTCACATCTCCTGAGAAGAAAAATGGAACAAAAAGGAAAAGGGTGAGCTCAACTAGCCCAGTAAAGAATATTATGACTAAGATAATGTACAACAAATTATCCTTAGTCTTCAACAGGGAAAAATCGATAGAATACAATAGACAACAAGTTTTAGATCAACAATCTGCAGTAAAAAAAACAACAATTCATTAGAAGAGTTAAGTAGAGAATGAAATCTACTATCATCTATGAATTTAAAAGTCCATCATCGATATTTTATCCCCAAACATCAATCAATATACATCTTGAATCAAATATTCATCTTTGCACTCTGCCAAAGATATTCATCACCGTCATGTTCATCTAAACACTGCTCATCTTTGCACTCTGAGCCAAAGATATTCATCGAAAATCATTCATCTTTTGCACTACGGTGCCAAAAGATATTCAAAGTATCATCTTTTAGGACCGAGGATGATGAAAATATATTTTAAAGAAAACGAATCCAGTGAAACAAAAGAATAAATATTTGGGATTTGTACTACAGTTTTATCCAAGTTCAATAATACTCCATAATAACCAATTTTGAAGCAGAATTCAAACATAAAGATCAAAACATGGATACAATCATAGATAGTAACCATAATAGACATCTTGGATAAAAAGATGAAAATTTCATTTTTTGGTGAATAGTACCGTATTCGTGAATAGTGCCGTATACGTGAATATTAACCCCGACACAAAAAGTTCCAAATTTGATAAAAGTTCAGACCAATATTTCGGCATAATAATATTGAAGAAAATAATATCATTTCAGAGAAAAATAACACCCCTCACCTCGAAAAGACAAAGATTTACTTATCGGAATCTTTGGATATAGTCTTTGAAGGAACTTGCATCGATATAACACTCAAAGTATCAAAATACTCACAAGAATACGCTTGATAATATAGAGAGAGAAAGAGAAAGAAAACTTTAGTTTCTGGTGTGATTTTTAATTCTAACCTAAACACCCTATTTATAGGAAAATACTTAGAACACCAAAGCAGAAAATTTAATATAATATATATATATATATATATATATATATATATATATATTAAATTCCTACGCACCCCAATTTAGTCCAAACTTCAGCCACACATGTGCCAAAAACAACAAAAACTTTTTTCTTAATAAAAATAATTAAAACTTCCAAAAATCAATTATTCCGGAATTTTGGAACTTCAATAATTCATAATAAATAGCCCTTTTGTCAGAAAAATTCAAGCTTTATGTCTTTTCCATAGGAAATTCCATTATCTACAACTTTGCAGAAGAAAGTTTTTCCAAATTCCAAACAGAAATTGACCGAAATCCACAAACGGACGATTTTACAGGCTATAATCAAATTTCGATCAAGAAATGGGGTCCACCACACACAAAACATGTGTTAATCATTTAATGCAACAAAATACTCTTTCTCCTCATATAATCATATATCCCACATTCATTGTAAAAATATCACCATTATTATATAATATAATAAAATATTATTTTATCAGAAAAGATAAAATATCGATTTTCAACAATTGTCACTTTAAAAATTTTCTCCATCTATATCTACATAAAATTAATATTTTCCTCATCATATAAATTAATAATTAATTATTCACAAATAATATTACGAATCACAATCTCGACAACTAAGTAGTTCCCAAGAAAGAGGAGGCTTTCCAATAAGAATTTCTCCTTCTTGGGTAGCGCCATTGAATTAGGTGACCAAACCTCTCCTTAAACGAACTTTCTAGACATTGCCAATAATGTTATCTAATAATATTATTCGAGATAATATGAATTATTTCTCCGATAATGGAAAATCTTGTGTAGTGACAATTATTGAAACAATAGTAATATAAAATATCAACGCAAAGAATTATTGAATCAATAAAATAAAATCTTGAACAATAACTCTCGTAACAATTATTGAGTAGTGCCTTCTTACGTAAGAATCAATAATTGGTGCAATACCGTGTAGTTATTATTGTGCAACAACGCCAGACATCGTGTTTTACCCACCGGGTATTCCAACATAGATAATGATAGAATAACTACGCCAGTTATTTATAAACAACGTATACTTGTCTTTTTCTTCATCCAATCACTTTCTCATTATGGGGCCCACAAAAGATCGCTACGCCGTAAATCTGAATATTCCCAACAAAGTAAAAATATTCCACGACCAAACGAATATTCCCCGACAATAATGAATATTTTATAACCACTTGCTTATTTAAAATATTTGCGCATTTTACCCATAACTAACCACATTAATCAAATCAACCCCTTACTATTTCAAAATAATAATTAGAGAAATTAAATCTTTATTTATAAAAAGTTGGGGTCTTACAACCTCCCCTCCTTATGAAATTTCGTCCTCGAAATTGACATGCGTAGGACATGCTCCTTCCTATCCAAGATCTTGACTGGTACCTCCTCGTACGTTAAATCTTATGCTATCTCGTCTGGTTCTAACTTAATAATGTGGTTCGGGTCGTCCACATATTTACGTAACATCGATACGCAAAAAACGTTATGAACACGCGTCATACTTGGCGGTAAAATGTGTCTATAGGCCACAGTTCCTACTTGATCGAAAATCTCAAATGGACCAATAAATCGTAGGATTGAGCTTTTCTCACATCGCCGATTCTCGCTTTTGGAAAAACGACTTCTTGTATCTTCTTCTTCATATTCATCAACTCCATGTCTGTAGCTTGAGCAGCTTTAAATTTATCGATTAAAGTCGATTCTGATCGTATATTTACTATCTTCACGTAGGTTCGTATATTCGCACGTGTAAACGCATACGATCTTCTGCTCAACGCGTCAGCTACCACGTTCAATTTTCCTACGATGGTATTGAATGGTATAATCGTAATCTTCAACAGCTCGAGCCAACGTCTTTGGCGCATGATACTATCGTTTTATGTAAAGAAATATTTAAGGGTTGAAGAAATGGGTTTTGTACTGGGGTCAATACAAAATTCGATTTCACGTATGTTGGTGGACCCAATTTTTGACTGAAATTTGATTATAGCCTGTAAAATCGTCCGTATGTGGATTTCGGTCAATTTTTGTTTGGCATTTGGAAAAACATAAACTTACAAAGTTGTAGAGGATTGAATTTCCTATGGAAGGACATAAGATTCAAATTTTTCTGATAAAAGGGCTATTTACTATGAATTATTGAAGCTCCGAAGTTCCGGAACAATTAATTTGTGAAGTTTAAAGTATTTTAATTAAGAAAAACGTTTATTGTTACTTTTATTGAGTGGATGTCTGATGTTTGGATTCAATTAGTGTGCGTAAGAAGTTTTAGAAAAATAATAATATTATTTATTAAATTTTCTTCTTTGGTGTTCTAAGCATTTTCCTATAAATAGGGTGCTTAGGTTAGAATTTAAAATCACACCAGAAACTAAAGTTTTCTCTCTCTTTCTCTCTCTATATTATCGAGCGTATTCTTGTGAGTATTTTGATACTTTGAGTGTTGCTTTATCTGATACAAGTTCCTTCAAAGACTATATCCGTTATTCCAAAGAAGAAGCACCTTTTGAGGTAAGAGATAGTAAGGGATGTTATTTTCTTCATAATGATGTTATTCTTTCAATATCATTATGCCGAAATTGTCGATATGAATATTATTGTGAAATTTCTACCTTTTTGTGTCGAGGTTACTATTTACGTATACGATACTATTTACGTATACAACACTATTCACTTATACAGCACTATTCACATATACGACATTATTCATGTATATGACATTATTTACGTATACGGTACTCTGTACGAATACGGAGTACTATTCATGAGTTACTATTCACGAGTTACTATCCATGAGTTACTATTCACGAAAAAAATTGGTTTCTTTTTCTGACCAAATTATCGTTGATTTATGAATCTTAATCTTGAAATTAAATCCATGTTTTGATCATATTGTTTTTTTTATTATATATAAAATTTTTATAATCTTGGTGAAGAAATTTCTCTTTGACTTGAGTGTAAAGATGGGTACATTATTGGTATGATCGTGACTATGGGTTCTCTTTGGCCAGTAGTGCAAAGTTGAATCGTTGACTAGTATGATCATGACCGTTGAATTTACAATTGAATATCTTTAGCTTAAGTGCAAAGGTGAATTGATTAACATCATTATAATTATTGTTTATATAAATTCTGAAATGATTATATATTTCTTTGAGATATTAATATCTTTGGTCTGTAGTGCAAAGATGACCTGTTGTTGAAAATCTTTGGCATGTAGTGCAAAGGTGACATGTTGTTGAATATATTTAACATGTAGTGCAAAGATGAATGGTTGATGAATATCTTTGGCCCGTAGTGCGATGAATTTATTAGTATGATTATGAACAGGAACTGTGATTTGGTATAACCATGATCTTTGATGTTTCAGGTAAAGACAAGTGATGAAAATTATTTTCGTCCTGGATGAGAATTAGGAATTTAGAACCACAATTATGGTTATGAGTTATTCACATGATTGTGGACAGGAACTGTTGATTGATGTTATAGGAATAAAACATTATTGGTGGACTTTTAACATGGAGAAGATAATTGACTTTATAGTCTATTTGACTCTTCTAATGGATTGCTCGTTCCGCTGCAACTATGGTTGAAATGTTTTATCATCTACCATATGTTCTAAATCTCTGATTTATTACTGACGAAGACTAGTGATAATTTATTTATCTTTAGTCATGATATTCTTTACTGAGCTAGTTGTGCTCACCCTTTTGCTTCACAATTCCTTTCAGGTAATAAGAGTGTAGCTGGGTCGACCAGGGGTAATAGGGGAATAGAACGGTGGTCTCTAGCTATGGAGGTTCTCCCTAAATAGTATAGAAAAGTGTGTTGAATTTTATACATCATTTAGTAGTTATATTTGGTGAACCAAATAGGGTGAGGCGAACCCAACGTTGGAAGGGTGTTTTGCCACTATCATACAAGATGTCTAATGACATGCGACTTCGTGTTATCATAAGACAAGGTTGTGCACATCCACTTGTTGAGTATATCTACAAGCACTACCTATATGATCTTGGAGTTTGGTTAAAGTATAATTCTCAATTAGAGACGGTGGAGATAATGATATGTCAAGAGAAGACTCACCATTGGAAAGAATATGATAGTAATCTTCTCGTTTTTTTGGGGGTTTATTGGGTCAACCAAGGATAATTCTGTGGCCATATGATATCTATTATAACCTAAACGCATGGCCTCCCATGTACGAAGGTTTCCTTGAGCACTTCCTAAAGATTTTAATTTCTAAAACAGTTATTGACTGTACCTTTATGTAAGGTACCATTGTGAGGTGTTGTCCACGGTTGGGTCATGAGTCACATTTGGTATATATTTGTATCAAAACGCACAACATATGTGTTGTTGTATTTTGCACGACAATTGTAGTAATAAAGTTGTAGTTATTTTTTGTACCATATTTTTGGCGACTCAGAATAGGTTGGATGGAATGGATCTATTTTGGGGGTGTTATATTTGGTATCAGAGCTTAGGGATATGGTCTCTGGCGGAGATCAGGGAATAGAACTAGGAGGCGAGAGACGAGTAATATCCTTCGCTAGTGTGTGTTATACCTAAGCTAAATTTTCTTACTTAAGTTGACAAATTGTGATATGTCAATTAACCTTTGTTTTGAAGCTGTATTCTAGAATGATATCTGAAATACATGAGATGAGCAATGGAGAAATCATGAGGACATGGAAGATAGAATCTGAAATGAAAGTAAGGTATTCTCAACTCTTTGAAATACCAGGTACGTAAATTTCGAGGACAAAATTTCATAAGGAGTGGAGATTGTAAGACCCCGAATTTTACGAAATAAAAGTATTCAATTTTTCTTAAAATTACTTTTCAGTTAATGGTTAAATTGATAAAATGTTAAAGTTAAGGGTGATATATGTAAATATTCTAAATAAGCAAGTAGTTATAAAATACTCATTGTTGTCGGAGAATATTCGTTTAATCGTGGAATATTCTTCCCATTAGAGAGATTCAATATTAAATGACGGTAGCGACCTTTTTATGGGACCCATAACGAGCGATTGGATGAAGAAAATGCAAGTATAAGTTGTTTATAAATAACTACAGTAGTTTATTACTGAGTTAACAATCGTTGGAATATTCGGTGGTTAAAACATAGTAATACGCATTGTTGCATAGTAGCACACGGTATTGCACCAATTATTGATTCTTATGTAAGAAGGCACTACTCAATAATTTTTACAGTAATTAGTGTTCAATATTTTATTTTATTGATTCAATAATTGCTACGTTGATATTTATATTATTGTTGTTTCAATAATTGTCACTGCACAGTATTTCCCATTATCAGATCAATAATTCATATTATTTTAATAATATTACTAGATAATATTATTGGCAATGTCTAAAAGTTCATTCTAAGGAGAGGTTTGGTCACCTAATTAATTGGCCAGAGAAGGAGAAATTCTTATTGAAAAGCCCCTTTTCTTGGGAACTACACGGTTGTCGATGAGTGTGATTCTATAATATTATTTGTGAATAATTAATTATTGATTTATATGATAAGAAAAATATTCATTTTATGTGGATATAAATGGAGAAAATTTTTAAGGTGACAATTGTTGAAAATTGATATTTTATCTTTTCTGATAAAATAATTCATTTAAATATATTATTATAATATAATAATATAATAATGGCGATATTTTTACAATGAATGTGGGATATATGAGTAAATGAGGAGAAGGAGTATTTTTGTTGCAATAAATACTAAAAACATGTTAAACATGTTGGTGGACCCAATTTTTGACTGAAATTTGATTATAGCTTGTAAAATCGTCCGTATGTGGATTTCG
Source organism: Panax quinquefolius (assembly GCA_020205615.1). Classification (NCBI taxonomy): domain Eukaryota; kingdom Viridiplantae; phylum Streptophyta; class Magnoliopsida; order Apiales; family Araliaceae; genus Panax; species Panax quinquefolius. Next base: position 541,311 of record JAINUW010000724.1, on the reverse strand, counting down.
GTCAATTTCTGTTTGGCATTTGGAAAAACTTAAACTTACAAAGTTGTAGAGGATTGAATTTCCTATGGAAGGACATAAGATTCAAATTTTTCTGATAAAAGGGCTATTTACTATGAATTATTGAAGCTCCGAAGTTCCGGAACAATTAATTTTTGAAGTTTAAAGTATTTTAATTAAGAAAAATGTTTTTGTTACTTTTATTGAGTGGATGTCTGATGTTTGGATTCAATTAGTGTGCGTAGGAAGTTTTAGAAAAATAATAATATTATTTATTAAATTTTCTGCTTTGGTGTTCTAAGCATTTTCCTATAAATAGGGTGCTTATGTTAGAATTGAAAATCACACCAGAAACTAAAGTTTTCTCTCTCTTTCTCTCTCTCTATATTATCGAGCGTATTCTTGTGAGTATTTTGATACTTTGAGTGTTGCTATACGGTACAAGTTCCCTTCAGCACTATATCCAGTATTCCAGTAAGAAGTACTGTCTTTTGAGGTAAGAGATAGTAAGGGATGTTATTTTCTTCATAATGATGTTATTCTTTCAATATCATTATGCCAAAATTGTCGATATGAATATTATTGTGGAATTTCTACCTTTTTGTGTCGGAGTTACTATTCACGTATACGATGCTATTCACGTATACGACACTATTCACGTATACATCACTATTCACATATACGGCACTATTCATGTATATGATATTATTTACGTATACGGTACTCTGTATGAATACGGAGTACTATTCACGAGTTACTATTCACGATAAAAATTGGTTTCTTTTTCTAATCAAATTATCGTTGATTTATGAATCTTAATCTTGAAATTAAATCCATGTTTTGATCATATTATTTTTTTTATCATATATAACATTTTTATAATCTTGGTGAAGAAATTTCTCTTTGACTTGAGTGTAAAGATGGGTAGATTATTGGTATGATCGTGACTATGGGTTCTCTTTGGCCAGTAGTGCAAAGTTGAATAGTTGACTGGTATGATCATGACCGTTAAATTTACAATTGAATATCTTTAGCTTAAGTGCAAAGGTGAATTGATCAACATAATTATAATTATTGTTTATATAAATTCTGAAATGATTATATATTTCTTTGAGATATTAATATCTTTAGTCTGTAGTACAAAGATGACCTGTTGTTGAAAATCTTTGGCATGTAGTACAAAGGTGACATGTTGTTAAATATCTTTAGAATGTAGTGCAAAGATGAACGGTTGATGAATATCTTTGGCCTGTAGTGCGATGAATTTATTAGTATGATTATGAACAGGAACGGTGATTTGGTATAACCATGATC